>MNCL01000487.1:0-16020 GCA_001932985.1 Proctacanthus coquilletti
TGGATGGAGATTCCGGACAAACTATAAAGATAAATTTGCAGTTATAAACACAGTGTTCAGAGCCTCTCCTAAAAATGGGAGATATTGTTAGTAATTATTAGCGACCCTGAACTACAGATAAAAATCGAATAAATTACGTATACGGAACAAACTAGTGAAATATAGGTCAGGAAAGGCACAAAATATAAAAATATGAATGCTCGCATGATAATTTCATCGACGGTGGCAATGTTGCTTGCATCGATTCTAATCGTTAGCAGTTTTAATGCAGCGCTAGTGACTCATACAAAAGCAGAACCTGAGGATACACGAACCCAGGCTCATATAGAAAAAGGACTATGGAAATATTTGGACGAAAGAAGCAATCAAACATTGCAATTGAAACAAGTCTTCGACAATCACCGGCAGTTTGTTTTAGACCACTTAGATATGAAATTCGACGATGCCTACTACTTTATACTCGACCTATACGAGTTTAAATTGCTTGAGAGAGATCTATCACCGGATTATTCCAATACTTTAGATCCTTCCTTCAAAAACACAGAACTGTTACCGACTACAGTGAACGAGCTATACTGGATTTAATAACCGAGAATATCCTTAAAGATCCACGGCTCTCAATTTATGCTCAAGAATGTCATGATTAAGCAAACAGTGTATCAACATTTTTGTTGTGTATGTGGTTTTAATTATTATTTTCTTATAATTTCAAAATTTTACTTTTCACTTACCATTGCTATAAATCAATCAAGAAATTACACTTATTACGTAACTTCTAACGTTCAGAAGGCAACAAGAAAGTAATTATTAAAATTTAAACAAATCTTTATAAGAAACACTTTAAGAGCCTTTAGTTGTGCTGAAGTTTTTCTCTGTTGAATTTTCTTCAAGCATTATTTCCACATGTATTACTTCTCGAAAAGAAAATACTAGTAATAAGGCGGTTATCAATTTTCTTATGGCTTTTAATTATTAACCTTTTACTTAAATTGTTTTATCAATAATATGTCATATCTAACTAGAGCAATCGTAAAGTGTTATTTTTGTAAATATAGACAACACAAAAACAGAAAAACATCTTACTAAACTTTGAAAATTAAACAATATTTATTCTGTAGCAGTTGTTGCAATCGAGGACGCAAATGTAAATTAAATTCAAATTGTTTTTTTAGAGTGCACGAGAGCAAATATGTGCAACACAGCAGTCTGCTCAACAATTTTTATATTCATTATACAGTGATATCACGTTAACTGAATTAAAGGGCTATACTATGATGCAATTTTCTTGGATGATGCTTAAGATTTATGGAAAAGGTAAGTCTGAATCAATAAATCGGTCAACAAACGTTTCAAATATTGCTATTATTTACTTGCAGGAAACTTTACCCGTGAGTCAGAATTAATGCACGATGATTTTAAAAAACGGGCTGAAAGAACGTTAAAAGTAGTAAAGGAATCGATGAGGGTTGCTGATAGAACACTTCGCGATGCGATCCTAATAAACATCAGAATGTGATCCTAATAAACATCAGAAAGGTGTAACACGATTACTTCAAGGTTATATCGAAAATGAAGTCGACATGAATTCAGATGGAACATGTCGAGAGAATTGCGCTTACTATTCGTTCACTAGAAACCACGGGTGCTTCATGGATTTGTACTGTGCTAAACAACCCAAATGTACAGGATACATTCTTGATTGCCAGTATGTTGATTCCCGATATGTGGATTTGTCCAGCAGTAAGTAATTCAAATCCGTATTAAATATAATTTTTAAAAGGTCGATTTATGGTGGATCTCTGGTGGTCTCTGCTTTTATGATGATTGCGATCCTAGATCCGACAGATGCTTCAATTTACGTTTATCAATTTCAGATATTAGAAATAATAGGTAAATATTGAAGTTACGAAGAGAAAACTAAGCATCACAAAAATAAATTCCTTAGGGTTGTTACTGGGATGGCTTTTAGATCACACCTTATCTTATTAGCAAACATAACTTACTTCGATTTTGGAAGTTGAGAGTTAGATTCAGAAGAAACACATTGGATATATAACTTAAACATTAACAAGTTTGTATACAGCATTCACAGCATATTCATTAATCAATTAATAAATCATTTGTACTTTTAATTTTAGGAAGAGAATTGAACTGCAAAGATTCGATGTGTCGTCAAAATCCTTCCTTAAATCATACCCCATATCGAAGCATGATCAATACATTGAGTTCACGTTTTCTGATTAGGAGAAGGATGCAGGCCAAAGTACAGTGTCATTTATCGATGTTCAAGAGGTCATTTCCAATCCTCCAGTTCCACTATCAGGACTTGGTCTATACCACAAGGGGCGAGAAGGATCTGGAGGTTTCAATGTCCCTAAACTGAGAACATATGACTTTATACCATATATGAATATACAACAATCTGATCAATAAATTACAGCAATATAATTAACTATACTCTGTACAATAACATGTTCTATAATGTATAAAAGAAAATTAATAAATAAAAATCTAGCAACAATATTGAACTGATGTGTTATATGATTCGTTTGGGACATGTAAATTTGGCATCTGAGACCATAGCCGTCAATAGACAGCAAAAGAGGTTGTAAATTACAAATTACTTTGCTACAACAAAAGAGGGTACTCTACAGGAATAAAAATAAAGAATATTATTTAAGTAAGTAGTCCCCTCGGATTAGGATGAAAGGATACCGTAGAGATATAGATTTTAGATAGGTAAAATCTGTCAAAAGTAAATTAAAATGATTTCCTCAAATATTTAAGCCTACGTGAACTATAGTTGCACGCCTTTGCTCCAAAACAATTTAGACCTTAAAATGTCTATCTAGTTGTAGTGGATACTAAATAAATATTTGGCACTTACCTGCACTCTTAATGGATGAAACATTAATAAAGTAAGTAGATCAGGCGATGGCAAGATATCACTAAGAGACATTCCCATTGTAGTAACTGCTTGACACGTAAAAGCAGCTAAATAACGATGAAGTGGAAAGTGAAATGATGCATGCATCATCTCTCTCTGAAAACACCAAACATAAATTAGTTAATTTCAAATTAACATTATTCGAAGCAAAATTAGGATAAAGTAAAAATAGTTATAGAATATTCAATCCATAATCATACAATTTAATATACCTTATCGATTTTCGGTCCCATAAAGAAAATTGCTTCCAACCATTCCTGAAGAGAATTAACACAAAAAGTTAAAATTTTCTTGGCTAAGTCAGCATGTGTTCCATCTCTCAAATGTGAAATAATTGACCACATTGGATATGCACTAGCTTCTAGCTCACAAGAAAAGGCAGCATAATATGAGCTTGGCTCGAATTCAACGTGGCTTGCAGTCTCTCTAATATTAACATTCATTCCTTGCAACATTGACAAGAATTGGAACCACATATCGATAAGATGATCATCCCGAAGGAAAACAAGTGCAACAGATTCATGTGATAGTACATTATTAAAATCTGAGACTAGTGGCCAATAACAATGTTCCTTCATCACTCGTTTTGCACAGTCTATAACGAAGTGAAAGTTCTTTTCTGGAACTAAGGAATAAAATTAAAATCAACTTAACCAATTAGTACACAGGAAAACCTACCATGCAATGTATTTTGTATTAAGATTTTTGACATCATCAATTTGAGACTAATTATCATCACATGAAGGAGACTCAACTCTTCCACCATTTTGAGTGCTAAACTTTCGTTAGAAAAAAGTTGTACGCTCATATGCACCACTCGGTTACTAAGTGTATCTGGATCAATCGACATTTCTAAAACACTGGGTATGCGGCTGTAGTGCATCACGAACGTCCTTGTCAAGTGTTCCTGTAAAGTAATGTGTCATGTGGTTTTAAAGAATATCTACTTTTGTGTTAATCAAACCTTATAGTCCTGATCTGGTAACATATTCAGCAAAAAACATACTAAATTTTGAGGAAACTCAAATTTAAATGTCCAAAATATGAATTCCTCTAAAAGGGTCCAATGATAAAGTGTTTGTCCTAAGGCCGGTAAATGTTTATATTCGTCGGGCGGCTCTGGTCTGGAAATGAGATAAATATTAGATATAAATATAAAAACTCCCTTTTCTATTTTCCTATTTATATAAAAATGCTAGATCAAGAATAAACAAGAAACAGAATATAAATGCGAACGCACTGTAAAGTAATTATTCTTAAACCAATTACACATTCGTTGAAATAGCGTTTACTAACATAGACGACTTTGACTCTAATTAGGAAAATTACCTCGGAAATGTGTTGACAGCATCTTCATATTTTTTCTTACTCTTTTTCAGAAATCTACCATACTTCGTGTCTGGAAACGGGGCTTCCATGAACTGTTTATATACCTGCAAAGGAAGAAGAAATAATTGCAGAGACCACATGGCTAACTATAATTGTGCAACGTACATCTGGATTTATAAGTGCCCTAGTCATTACCCTACGCATCAGTTCTCCCATGTTATTAAGATCCATCAGCATATTTCCGAATTCCTCACACTTGTAGGCAACTACCCCGTAGGCATGGGCTTGTGCTGGATAGCTAGATTCCCTAAAGTGGTGGAGCAGCCGGAAGAGCAGCTTTGGCATAATTGCTTCGGCAACAGCCAGAAGATTATTTGGGACTGGGTCCTTGTTCGCACGATTGTTTATCCCGTGGTCGCTGCAGAATCCCTCTGCCTTCATCACCGATGTGTCGCCGCAGTCACAGGCACCCCCCGCTTGAGATAAGAACATGTTAAAGTCATGATTAGTGTGATCTCCTTTCTTAAAACAATCACGACAAATCGACATGCAGGGAGATATGCCACAGGTGCGACAGCGGTAGGCAACTACGTGGGGCACCCAGACGAGACCGCATTTTGCGTGGTTATCGTAGCTTCGAACTGAAATGAGAAAAGCGAATTATGAGTAAAAGTTTTAATTTATCTGCACTCTTACACTGTTTAAACACAACTTAGAGTAGTGTCCGTCTTGGTTTATTTTGTATGCAGCGAAAAGAAGTAGTTAAATTGCAATTTGACACGCGACAACCGCAATAAACCGTACAACTCGGCAGAATTAAGATGAAGACCTCTCATTTACGCTATAGCGCAAAGTCTAAGTCAAGTCTAGACATATTTCATTATTTTCCCATAGTAAGGAAAGACTGACCTTAACTGAAAGTTAATAGTCCTTGCTTTTGAATTCTCAAATGAATTCTTCTTTTATGTAAGAGCAAATTATTTTTCGTTTGCCTACTTGCATATAAGAACGATCTTTAGAATAATTAAAATTAAATACTTAAAATAATTTGTAAAATGTGGAATATAGAATTCTATTAAAACATTAAGGTCTCTAGACTATCCACCCTGAAATTTTTGTCGCTTAGAAAGATAAAAGCTGGAACTCTGGTGTCAATTTGTGCCGACAGAGTTTGAACGACAACTCACGCTCGTGTCGTAATACCCAACACACATCACATATGAATGGAAACTAAATTGAAGAAATTTGATCCTTCTCCAGATGCTCTTACCTGGCTTGCAGAAAGGAAAAGCTGAAATTCCACACCTGTCCTCCTAATGGATTTCAAAAACGAGTATAACAAGAACAATTGGCTCTTTTTACGTAGAAGTACTCGCAATGGGCAACGCTACTATTGAGAAAATTTCGCTTTGGAATAAATGTTCTGCGATTTAGTGCACATAATAAAATATAATAACGTCCCAATTTTAATTATTTTTAAGTATTAAGAATATTAAAACAATAAGTGATAAGAAATCTCATACTAATTAATGCTTTTAAAAAAGTTTCTTTGTTTTATTATATAATTTACTTTAGTTTTTTTTGTTAAAGATAATTCCTGTTCTGAAAGTCACGAAAATGATTTCATTTGTTTTTTTTTTTTTTCAAAGAAAGAAGCAAAAAATTATGAATGTTAAATTCGTTAGATAATCTTCATTAATATTTAAACTGAATCACTTTATTCTAAAAACACATCTTCATAATTGCGTTTGCAATTTAAATTGTAAATTAAAATCTAACTTCCAAATATGTAGGTCATTCTTCTAATTTTAACACTATATGTGTTGGATAATAAACTGAGAACTGGTTTATTCACACATATATAAAATCTATTCGCGGAAAGCGTAATCATTCTGGTTTATCATAGAATAGATTTTTTTTTTCAACTTTAATGTTCGTCATTAGAAAGACGTTATTATTAAGAATTGAACGAAATTTACTTAAAATAATAAATATTACTGTCAAAGCGACCTGAAAAAATTCTACAGTTTTATTAATAATATGGATACACTTAGTTTTTCTACTTTTGGATGATAATAATTCGATATTACCTAAAATGAGTATCTCAAAAGTAAGAAGACACGTTACTATTACCTTTTTACAAGAACAACAGAAAATATTTTAAGATATTGTATAAAAATAACTATAGGATTAAAATTAAAACGATAAATCGTGTTTTTATATCAGCAACAATCCTATTTAATTTATATTTACCGCAAAATCTGCAATTAACATTCATAAAGAATGAGTAGATCTTACAACAAATCCTAAATTTTTTAAGCCTAGTTGACATTTTAGAAAAATCATTTTCTTTTTTTTGTCACATTCTTTAACAACATCTCGAAAATATACTATACAAATTTTAAAACTGACGGGTGTACACGTTTTTAAATCCAAGTTCCTTTTAAAACTGAAATGTGACATGACGGTGCTGTTCGCTTTTTGTTAAATCACGGCAGGGTTAAGGGATCACTGTTTTATAATAAGAATTAATGATTAAATATTAGATTATGCCCTTATTTGGCATTATTTGGAAAATAAAGGTATGTTAGGCTATACACAATCAAAAAAAACTGAACGATTTAATTATATACCACATGGTAGCTCGCAAGTTAAAACACGAACGCGGTTATACTAGTCGCGTTTTTCGGCGACCTAATTTTCTCAAAAACTATTAAATCGATTTTGTTCTAATGTTGAACACTCGTTTAATTTGCATAATATTGTCCTTTACCGAATGGTTCTGTGTTTTTCTCAAAGTTTTATTTAGAAAGACCGAGACAAAAGTAAAGTGCTGCCTTTAGAAAATTACGATTTTTACACAAATTATAATTTCGAAAAATAAAACGATCAACGACAAGAGATTTGAAAAATATCTGAATTAAATTGAATTTTCCAACAAAGAATTGTAAACACTTAAAAACATGTAACATAAAGTGAAAATGACGCCGTTTTCCCTTTTCTAACTAAGCAGGAAATCCACTGGATGAATCGAGCGAAAACTTTCTGCATAAAATTGAAAAATACATCAAAGTATATAAATCAGGATTGATAATGCTAAAATTACAAAAATGTTCTCAGGTTAAATCAAGTACACATGTTTGTACACAAATTATGGTTATTAAATTGAATCTATTTGCAATTATAGAGTTTTAAATTGAATAGATTTATATTACAACAATTTTGACAAATTCCAAAATTATTTTCAGTATTATAATTTCGAATTAAATTACAAAACTGCTTAAAAACCATAACCTTTAAAAACTATAAGATATCTTGCTAAAATATACGTATAAATGCTTTTTTCCACGAACAATTAATTAGTCGGTATGTAAAAATGCGGTTTAACGTGAAATAATTTCATTTGATAACATGGCCCCAATCTGGGTCTATAAATGCATCTGAGCTGCTCTGCAAGTGCAACAAACAAGATCACGGAAGTAAGTCAAAGCCATATGGACGCTGCTGGTGTTATGGCTTAATCTTGAGAGTTTATTGACCGCCCAGTACTGGACTGTTCCGACAACTCAGAGGAGCAAATTCGTAAGTCTGAGAATGACAGAAGTGCCACACCTGATCTGTGTCTACCAGGGTCTAACTGCTAGATAAATGCGAGGAGGCCAATAGAACTTTTCAACCAAATTTTCGGAGACTTCTATCTTTGAAAAGACTTCCAGGAAAACCTGTGCAGGCTGTTTTAATTCCGAGCTGCATAATTATATATAAAGGGAAATCTGTGTGCAGATATTGTGGCACATCAAAGGTAAACAATTATAGGTCCTTTAGCGATATCACAACAAAAAGCAAAACAAGATAGACTGAACTTGAGACCGGTAGAATATCAAAAGTTCATTGTCCCGGAGCAACCTTTCAAGCAAGGGCAATGTGTTTTAGCACGTGCACCTAACAAAATGCATGAGAAGGTGAAGGCGCACTGCTAAATCAACTACTAACGCCAGGTAAAAACACGGTAAAGCTTCTTAAAACATTTGCCTTGGGGCACTCTCGACTCACCTATGGTTGCGAACTCATCTGGGGTTCTGCCACCTGCAATCAGCCACCTGACCCAATCGATGCTTTCTGAGTTGTCAATGGACTGTTCGGGGTCAAACAGGTAATCCATCAGCATATCGAGCTCTGGCGTCGGTCCACCCTGACAGCATTCGGCATTTATGTAGGAACTGGCATCCTTCTTGCCTCGCCTCATTATTCTCTTCGCCACGTCCTGAACCGAAGACTCCTCCTTGCTGCTTCCTCCGCAGCAGCTGCCGTCGTTTCTCGAGTACATTTTCTTCGCTTTTTCTTCCCAACCTTTCTTAAAACGAACGCACAACAGGTGTAGATCTGTTTCACTTTTTAGCACTGCAGCACACAAGAAATTTTCACTTGTACCTCTGCGTCGGATTTCGATTCCGTTAAAATTCTATACAAGCATTTTAAAGCACTGAGTTTCAAGTTGCATTTTACTAGGCCGGGCGGATCACCCGAAAATGTTCACACTTCTCGGTCAAAATCGCGGAGCACTTCTGCCTTCTGCAGAGATATGAAAACAAATTTTTTTGACTGCTGTCACTCCGAGGATACGAACCCGCGGGATGACAGAAATCATGTCAGACTGACATTTGCACACACACGCAACTCGCTGGCTAGCTGCGATTGAAAAGATTTTTCTTTTGCCAATTTTCCCTATACCGAACGAGAACGACGTTCAAACCCAAAGCGCTTAAGCTCTGGAGCCCGACAGAAACAAATTCTGAGCCATATGAGAAACAATTACGAGAAGCTATTTGCACAGATTTTACGTACATCCCTTGTGGCAGACCCCATCGGATCCAGCACCAAAAAATCAAAAATCCCACCTGACGCAGAATTTACTTCGTCTGCCCTGAAAGCTCAATTAAATAGAGATCTTCGCCAGCCACTTTTCGTGTTCTAATAAACAAATTGCACCAGCTCACAACAAAATTCCTCTGCACACCTTGAACACAGTACACGGCGAGGTTTCAACCCGTTTCCATTTCGTTCTAGATTGCGGCCACGCACTTTTACGGATGGCAAAAGCGAGTTCTGCTAAGCGAAGTGGTTTTCTAGCACTTGGTAAATACCGGGGAATTCAACTAATTCACACAATTCGTTTTTCACAGGTCTGAAAAGTCACTTTTCCGCAGTTTTCCGTATGGACGTCTTCACCTAGATTGCGCGCACCCTAACTGTCTGAAGCGCCTAGAGGTGGACGGTAGGTGAAATTCATAGTCGTAGTATTACAATCGAAGATTTCAATTTTTATCCCTGGGATGAAAAACATCGGCAACGTAAAATAAAAACATAGAAATAATAGAAAAATGCAATAATTATAAATAGAACTCAAGATGAAAGCAGACTTTGTTAAATAAGAAACGTAATACCGCTAAACATTTCTTTTTTCTATATTGATTTAATTATTTAATGATTTGTGCATAGACATTTCAACACCCCTAGCAACACTCTTGTAGCGGAAGAGACGACGCACACAAGCAGAATGTAAATTTTTTTCAGGTGGGTGCGGGCGAGGGTTGTAACCGTATGGCACACACATAACCAATGACATTTCGCATTATATAAGAGTGAGACGAAAGGATGAAATTTGTTTTCGCCGGTAGAAATCCTAGTATTTTGCACTTACTTGCGGAAGTCGTATGTCAGAGCGAGATGCACGGAGGACTTGTTTTGAGAGGAATTTTAGGAGAAACACCGGGGATTTTGACTTGATCAAAAAACACCAGGCCTTTTACGCTTGAATTCAAGCACTTTATTTGGATAAATTTGTATATACATTGACATAAATGAGATCTACGTTGTACAATATTAAATTTTAAAAACCTGTGAATAATAATGAATAATTCCATTAACCGTTTTCGGTATTTTGATCGAGAGTCTATAACAAAGCTTGAAGCATTCGGTCTAGAGGCTAATGCTTCATTTTGTAGAAACGTTAAGCATAATGAAAAGATAATTTTTGCAATTTTGTCCTCTTACTCAAATCTTTGTAACCTCGACAATATTAGGAACTTTAAAATCCCCCTCTACGGTCACATTTTCAAACCTGTTATTTAATTTAAAACGCGTTACATAAAAAAATTGAAATTTTAGAACTTTGTTTTAATTACCCGAAAATGAATATCTTTCTTCAAAAATGAATATTATCTATTCTTTCGAATACAAAATATATAATTTTATATAACTTTAAAAAAGAAAAGAAACTTGCAAGTATTAAGCCGTACGTGAATTCGTTTTTCTCCCCTTTATTGTGTTAATTTAAAAGGGGTACGTAAATTAAAAAATAAATGAATACATACGAATGAATACATGTTATTAATTTTAGAATTCTGTTAGCGATATAGGCCCAAGTGCTCCAAATCATGAAAGTTTTTTTATAAGAAACATCTTCAATAATAAAAAAAAAGTTTTTTGTCAACATTTTTAAGTGTTATTAAAAGGTCTTTACCTCTTCGCAAGTATGCGTAACATTTACGAAGAAGCGAGATATCATTTTTAATTAATTTTTAAAACCTGGCCGATCCACAGTAAAGAAGCCATATCCAGGTAAGAAAAAATATGTAGCAAAATATCAAACTGTGTAATAAAAATTTGGTAATTAAAACGATAAAATGGGGACAACTTCTAACTGTTTTCTCCAAACAAGGAAGCCTGCCTTTCAGGTAGTCTTGATGGTTCCGTAATGCACGGAAGAAATTTTGTACTTTTTAATTTTCTTAAAATAGGACCTGTAAAGACATAAATGTTGTCATTAAACCGTTTAAAAAATCGATATTATCCATTTACCTTTTTATATTGAGTTTTACACAGCAAAAACAATTCTAGGACTCTATAATTAGGTATGAGTGGCTGAATTTCAGTCTATTCTGCTATAATTAGTTTATCACTGGCTAAGAAAATCTTCAACCATAACACCCATACAGACGCATTTCTCCTTAGTGCCATACATTTTTCAACTTCTAATTTCCTTATTAATAAATTTCTCAGCGGTCTGATTTAAACTCAGGTAATCTTGACCGGTCCAATTGTCACTATTTTCCATAAATTATCTGAAATAAAAAAAGACGTTTCTTATAAACATTTTAGTTAGAAATTAAGAGTGATAGTTAGCCTGTAAACAATAATCCAAATCCTTTCGATATCATGTTTAAGAATATTGAGGTGCCTATTCAAGAAACTGGGGCAATTGATTCTTAATTAAGTTAAAACTATGAACTAGTTAAAGGCTAAAGGTACATAGAGATTTACCTCCCAGAAGTCTCTTGGTAAAGTCCAAACGTTTACATGTAAATTTCGTCAGTTCGCAGACCCTAACTAAATTGTTTACAGTTTGCACAAGACGCCAAACAAATGCAATCGCCATTACACAAGGATCAGAATGTTAATAGATCTATTTCATGGCAGGTGCCCAAAAATGCAGATCTGATCCGGGTTTCAAAGACTATATATAAAAACAGATTTTAATGTAACATAACCTTCTATAACAGCCGATAATTTTGTATTAATAAACCTTTTATTTTACTTAAATATAAAGAGTTGATATTTAATTCAATAGTTCATAAATAAAATCTTTCTTTCAATTTTATCTTATTTATATTTCTATTTATCTAAATAGATTTTACATAATATAAAAGGTAGAATTGAAGTATTTTCATGGTAATAACATACATACATATACATACAGCTACATTAAAAAATGAAATGACTTATTCGACTTCGAAAATTTTTATGTTTAAATAAGAATTTAATAATAATGTGAAAAAAATTCACACAAATTAGGGCTTTAAAAAGGATATAAATATATGTTTTAGTCTGTAATTGAAGTTGGCGCGATTCCTAAGTCATGTTTTAATGTTAGTGTAAGTGGTGTTTGTTTGATTTTCGTTGATATAAATTAAATTTTCTAATTGATAATGGCACCGTTTGTGATGCATGTCTTTTTAAATAACAAAAAAGAACCAGCATAATCGATAAGTTTAATACAAAGTTATACGATTCAAAATTATTTGCAGTAAAGAAATCAAATTATTTTTACCCATTTATAATTACTAAAATAAAAGCATTAATACAAAAACTCTGCATAGGAAATGTTGAGAACACTAAATTTAGTATGTTAAGACTGGACAATGTTTACATTCTAGACCCTTCGTCTGCTTACTTCGGCTAAGATACGACATATGTTGTGAAGTTCAATGTCGACTCTTAAAATAACCGCATGCATTTTAGGGGGAATTCCCTATTAATAAATTTATTAAAAAAAAGAAATAAAAAGAAAAGAATGCACTCTTTACATCAAAGAGATAAAATATATAGGCAAAATTATCAAACTGATTGCCATATGAGATTTTAAGCTCCGCTTCTAAATTTGTGTAAAAAATCATTTTGCATGTCACAATTTTAGATTTTTAGCAAAATTTGCAGGTATTTGTTTATAAATCGGGTTGAATTAAAATAATCATATTCCAATCGTTCTTAATCTGGCAATAGTTGAGTGAAAGACTATGCAGTAAAATCGGATTACATACAATGAAAAGTTTCTCATCGCACGAAATAGTAGGGGACTCGAAGTACATTTTCATTCAATTTTTGCTTACTCAACCGAGGCCTTCCAGACGGACGTTTGCTGGCAGCGCAGTCATGGAGAAGTAGTTGAGATGCTATGGTAATTTCTTGGGAGCAGACGATGGCCAATGTGGTTTCCCATAGTAGAGATTTATGAAACAAACGAGGAACATTGCGTAGTTCTTAAGATAGAAATTATCAAAAATGGTGAACTTGCGGCCAGTGTTCTTTGTGCTGTTGGTTTTTGCTGGGGTATACAGATCAAGTGCTTTAGTAGACGAAGTAGTGGATATTATTCATATTGGAAAAGATGTGTTAGTCGGAATCTTAAAAACATGGGAGTTAATTGAACAACATACTCCTGAAGGTGGATCCGAATTGCCAGCTTTGTTAGACAAACAGAAGAAAGTGGTTAAACAAATTAAACAATTATCGAGACTTATTTCACGCACAGAAACAACGGTACGTAGTATATTAGTAACTCACATATTTATTCTATAAGTGTTAAAAATACTTCCGACGACTTGCAAATGCAGAAAAAATTAAATGGACGCAAATATTCATAAATGACTCATTAGACATACTTAGCACTAGGCTCAACAAACTTCAGGGAAAGAAAGTTGATTTCGACGTGATAAGTGTCTACTGAAATTCCTCAACATATATCACATCTAAAAATTCGATAAATAAATTAAACTCATTGAATTTAAAAAAAATATATTTATAATGTTTTAAATGTTGTTTGGATAAAAACTAATATTAAAATGAAAGTTTTTGGTTCGAGAATTCATTAAAAAGGAAATAAAAAAACAAAATTAACAATATGAACCGATATTTAAAATTAACAGACCATTTCCACAAAAACGTAATTACAAAACAAAAACGAATATAATATAGTACCCTATTTATGTATACAAATTAATATGTATACCTTGGTTATATATTATCCAAGATACTAGTAGCAAGAGTGTTATCACAAGAAATTAGGAAAATAAAAAAATACACCATATACAAATTTATGTTAGCATCTTATAATTCTTTTGAATTCGCGAAAACATAATCATAATTATTTCATAATTTCGACGGCCGTGTTAAAATAAATTGTAATAAATAATGTGTAAACATGGAAAAATAACTCTTCTTGAATTAAACAAATCGTGTAAAAGTAGAAAAATACTTCATGTTAAATCAAATTCGTGTAAAAGCAGAATTGGGTGTATAATTAGATTTAGAAATATCTGTGCTCAATGAAATAAAAATATTTGACTACTATCTTTTATTTTTTTTTTCAGCATAAAAACACTGCCGCATGGACTGTAGAAACACTACAGGTATTAATACAAAAGAACACACGCTTAGAGTTAGATTTACACCAAATGCGTGATATTAGAAATCGCATAAAGACCCGAATGAATCAAATGCGTAGCTACCAAAAATTCCAATATGAACTACAACCAGAAACACTAATAAAATTCGCTGAGTGGACAGTGTCGCCCAATGCTCACGCTGTTAACAGTCTGCTTGAAAGACTACATGAACTTTTTGTTGGCAGTAATGACTGCAAAAGTTTTGGATGCCAAACTATTCTATCGGAAATAAGTGAAAATTTAAAGGTAAGCTGGTATCGCAGGACCATTATAAATAAATCTGCAAACGAAACAGATTCGTTGGTTAATGGTCTCATAATATTGACTCATGGTTTATTTTAAAATGAATAACTGAAAATTCCGGTTTAGGTGTTACACATAAGCACAATTGACAACACAAAGCTATGTGGAGATTTCTAACAATATTCCTATCGCTTCCCCGTTATTATTTAATGATTCTTTAAGTGCTAAGCGTGCAAGCTGTTTGTACAAGGTTCAAAGAAGTAATTTAAAATACTATTAGTTAAATGGATCTCATCAAGCGTTTTAAAATTTATTTATGGTTATGTTTTGATACCTTTCAGTCATGTTCACTCTTGTTATAAAAAGCACTACTTAAGGACATTAAAATTAAGAAATTGCATTTATAGTACTACAAGAAGTTTGCTCTACAAAGATCTCTCCTGGAGCTCATAGGGTTAAATGGAATATTATTAAATATGTCCATAATTATGTTCAAATTTTCTAAATTAATTTACTTCTACGGCCTCTATGATAAAACAAATTAAAATAAAAAAAATGTTCTAACGCTATGTCTGCTATGGGAAGAATTGTCCTTATACTGTTATGGAATGTTTCAAAAAGAATATATTACTACTGTTCATATATAATATTAATCAAAAAAAGCAAAAACTAATATCGCTCTTTGTGCATAAGTACTTAAATCGAATTAAGAAAATTTGCTTTTGCTGTATGATAACAAAAAAAAAAAACTACTGAGGGATTGAGTGGAATAATTCTCCCGTCTATGAATGACAACGATACGTGTGCTAAAAGTAATAATAATATTACTGAGAATAAAACAAACGTTCCAAGCATTGCGAAGAAAAATAAGATAAATACCTACGTATAAGATAACAAGACAAATCGGACACACAGATGTAATTTGATAATTGGCTTATCAAAAGCAACAGCTTGTAAATATTTTGCAAGTGAAGTAAAAATGATCATATAACAAGAGGCTAATTAATTTAGATAAAAGTACAATAAACCTACTAACGGGGATGGTAACACTTGCAAAGGTGAACATAATAACACCTATAGTATGGTCCGAATGAGCGAAACCGCTTTTTATGGAGGTGGGGTGGCTTCATAAATGAAGTCACGAGAGCAGCTTTACATACGAGCCGAAATCGTTCACATTAGCGCATTTGTCGGACTCATCAGGGTAATTCATGTGACTCATATGTCAAGTAAACATCACAACGAACACACTATACGGTAGCCAGTCGACTACTGCTTGACCGCTCTCTGATCCAGCACT
Organism: Proctacanthus coquilletti; assembly: GCA_001932985.1. Taxonomy (NCBI): domain Eukaryota; kingdom Metazoa; phylum Arthropoda; class Insecta; order Diptera; family Asilidae; genus Proctacanthus; species Proctacanthus coquilletti. The sequence goes on from MNCL01000487.1 coordinate 15,824, forward strand.
GGACAGTGCTCGGAGCACCGAGATCAGTAGCAATTCTAGCCTTGGTCTCCTCGCAAGAACAAAGTGGAATAAGTGGCTGGTGTGCTTGCTTTGTTATTCTCGTCTGGCTATGAACTCAGACGAACTGAGAATCAGATGTGGTTTATTAGTGAGACACAACGGATTGATATTTGCGCGAGTTTCTGGACTTGGTAATA
>MNCL01000488.1:0-14500 GCA_001932985.1 Proctacanthus coquilletti
AACGCTATCGCCAACAAATAATTAATTTAAACCACGCATTAATCGAAAAACGACCGGAATGGGCCAGAAGACATGGTAAAGTGATTTTGTTACACGACAATGCTCCGTCTCACACAGCAACACCAGTGAAAGACACCCTGAAATCGCTCGGATGGGACATCCTTCCGTATCCGCTAAACTCCCCAGACCTGGCGCCATCAGACTACCACCTCTTCGCATCAATGGGACACGCGCTCGCAGAGCAGCACTTCAGCAATTTTGAAGAAGTTGAAAAATGGCTTGGCGAGTGGTTTGTCGCAAAAAACAAGGACTTTTTCTGGCATGGTATCCATAAATTACCTGAAAGATGGACTAAATGTGTAGAGGCCGATGGCCAAAATTTTGAATAAAAAATAAATGAATTTACCTTCAAAATTACGTGTTTTTTTCTAACAAAAAACCGGAATAAACTTATGCATACACCTGGTATATGCGAGTGAAACTTGCTGCCATTTTAATTTTTTGAGTAATACGAGACAATTTGTATAGAATTAATAACTTCGTACATTTTTGTTCTTCACAATTTTCCCGAGATGAGTTAATATGAAGAATTGCCAACTGTTGAGAAATGTCTCAGTCCCATTCAACCAATTCAGATAACAGCTGCCTGACACGAAGGAAAATTTTTAATTTCACAACACGTACAAAGCTTTTTTATGAAAGAAAAAGTAGGAAAAGTGTGCTATATTTTGCTAAGCAATTCCTAATTCAGCTATTTTAAGATATACTCACCAGAGCTTTTCAATTCAAATCGGAGAATAATAATGAGAATTAGCATAGTATTTTGATCAAAAAGAAGCAGTCTTTACAAGCCTCTCAATTTTCGTTAATTCTTCTAGACCTACTCATTTTCTTTAATGATTATTATGGAATAGTTGTCAAGTAGTCAAGCTGTCAAGATTTATTTATTTCTCAAAGTTTACATTACGACAATTATGGAGATGTTAATAGCTACTGTAGATCATATTGAATTTAAAATTGAACGAGATTTAAATGAGCAGTTCGGGGCTCTACCGCTTCCTTTTCCTGGAATGGACAGTAAGTCAATGATTTATTCAGACACTTCATAATATTTTCTATATTTTAGAGTCAACGGCAGCGGTATGCCAATTTTTTAACGCGAAAGACGGTTCAGAATGTGATAAGGGCTCAGCATGCCCATTCAGACACATAAGAGGCGACAGAACAATCGTTTGCAAACATTGGTTGCGAGGACTGTGCAAGAAAGGAGATCAATGCGAATTTTTGCATGAGTATGATATGACAAAAATGCCTGAATGTTACTTTTATTCACGGTTTAATGCGTGCCACAACAAAGAATGCCCTTTTTTACATATCGATCCGGAAAGTAAAATTAAAGATTGTCCATGGTATGACCGTGGTTTCTGTAGACATGGTCCACACTGTCGTCACCGTCATGTTAGAAGAGTTCTATGCATGAATTATTTGGCAGGGTTCTGTCCTGATGGACCTAATTGTAAATACATGCATCCTCGTTTTGAGCTGCCACCACCTCCAGAAATACCAAAGGATCAAATGAGCAAAAGACCGCCGACTTGCCACTATTGTGGGGAGTTAGGACACAAAGCATCGTCGTGCAACAAAATGCCTCCTGAGCAAAAAGAAGCAACAATACGACAAGAAGAAGCGAGGTTTCGTGCTCTAAGCTATTTCAAACAAAATGGGGAAGAAGCTAGAGGAGCTCCGAGGCCTTTAGAAGAAATTACTTGTTATAAATGCGGTACGAAAGGACATTATGCCAACAAATGCCCAAAAGGACATTTGGCATTCCTTTCAAACCAACAAGGACATAAATAACGTTAATCGACTTCAATGCAAAGTACGTTTACATCTAATAAAAATGTTTTTAGGTTCATCATTTCCTGTCTGTTTATTTACTAAGTAAATCGTTTGTTGGCTCCCTTTAGAGAATTATCACTTTTTTTTAAACTGCTACTTTCGGCCAAAATCAATACCGGCCGTCTCGTTCTAAGTTGTCATCCAGCAATTCATATGCAGGCCGATATTTAACTTGGCCATCGGGACACTTAACTTTTAAATGTGGATTTTTAGAAGTATTCGTCCTATCTCCAATGGAAGTGTAACCTTCATCATACAATTTGCAGTATGGAATATTATGGCTTAAAATATAGTCCCAAATATCTTTACAAGTCCAATCCAACAAGGGACTAAATCGTATTAAAGGTGCCCAACCTGGGTCTGTTGCCTAAAATTCAATATTTATAGATTGGTCACTTGCGATAAATAGGAAATGTACTTGGATAGGGTTGAGATCACTGCAGTGAGGATCAGTTCTACGGGTCCCCATTATAACTGCCTTCAAATCAGGGTTATTCCTACAATGTTTCTCCAGAATAGTTTTTAAATCTCCTTGTAATTTCTTTATTTGGATTTTATAACACCTTTCACATTTTGCTACAAATTCCTCAATTTCTTCAAAGGGATCTTTCGGTTGAATATATATTATCTGAATTTCGTTGAAAAAGTTCGATTTGCAATATGAATATATCAGATGCAGCAATACTGTGCAATCCTTTCCTCCATTGAAGGCTATGAACACTTCGCCTGGCTTGTATTCGTCGAAGACTCTTCGAAATAACTACAATTTAAAAAAGTACAAATTATGATATTCAATTTTTCCAAATTTTCCAGAACGAATGTGAGTTATCGCCTTTTAGTCAGGTGAACTACTTTACGGAACTTTTACAAAACAAGTTCAGGTTCTAAACACATTATGCATAAATGTGAATTAATGAAAATGAAAAGTTCTGGAAAACATGCATTTCAGGTAAATAAAACAAACTTCATACAAATGGGCTCTTTTTTGCATTTGTCAGAAATATTCTTACTTCAAGTACTTGAGACACTCTCGAGTCTAGTTTTGTATTAATTCCACTCAAAGCACCACTGCCAAAGCTATTCATCTCAACTACTTCTTTTTGCAAAATGACATTCCATCATAAATGTGCCACAAATTCAAAAGGCTAGTATAAGAACGGAGCGGCTCTTAAACTGGACACAAAATAAATCATTTTGATTCGTTTCGTTTGAGTTGTCAATGAGCATTTAGTAATATACATATGGTAAGTATTAATAATATGAAGTAGCGCCACTTCAATAAAGAGCACAAAATGACAAAGATGCAACTAGTCAAAAGCTCTTGATGTTTGCATTGATAGAGCTTTCAAGAATTGCAAAGCTCATGCTTCCATAAGCGCTGGTGGTTCGATAGAGAAAGAAATTTCTCAAGTGCATTTAAAGGTAAGTATGAAGAGCACAAACTATGCTAGCAATCAGCTGACTACAATCAAATATTTCAACTACAACAGGGTGTAGTTTTTTCAAGCAGCCAATGAAGATTAAGGAACGCAATAGTGAAGAATAACACACATGTAGCACCTGCCAGCCGTTATATTCAAATATCAAAACATTCAAGGATTTTATCAGAAACCGTTTAGGATTGTTTTAAAACTTAATAAAAACGTAAGCAGTTTCGAAAATTGTAATGTAGTTTGAGTACCCCCTATCCACACCTTTAGCACATTCTGTCATAGTTGAGTTTTATTTCTCCGATTTACTGTAAATTAACAATTTCAATACCGCATCGACTATTTTTACTTACTTTTCTTATACCATTCGTGAATAAAATTCGTAAGCAGAACAATTTAACTTTTATAACGACAAATTTTCGTCCTTAAGGAGTGTGTCAGCTTCATATTATTCATATTCCGATATGGATCAGCTCACAATGTATCCCAATAAGACGAACTGAAACGAAACGTGACGCAAGCACTTAAAAGATTTCAAGTTTTTCGAAATGAAATGCATTCTGTCATTTTAAGTCGTAAATAGGACGCCACATTCTCGTTTGGGTCAAGAATTCTTCCGGATCCATGGTTTTTTTTCTTTCGTAGGTTACTGTGATGTTGTTACTCACCATCTCCTCCTTTTCCTTTTTTAATATTGCTTGTATATTTTATCTGTCTGTAAATCGTTTATCACTTGTTCACTGTCCATGATATTCAAGTATTCAATTTAGCAAGTTAATTCACGTGAATGAAGGAATGCAATTAAAATACTTTAAGTTCTATTAATTAAACTGAATTGTCCAATTACTGAAACGAAAGTAACAATCTTTTTACCCAGTTTTTACGAAACGGATCGAAGTAAATCGACACGAAACAAAACTATTCGGATCGAAATCATTCTGTTTCCAGCTTTGTACCTAAAATCCCAGTGGATAAGTAAAGCCAGAGCTATCGCAGCGAAGCGCTTTTTAATCGTATCAAGGCGAATATCTTTGAAAGCGCTTTCGTATCGTACCATAAAACGACCTGTGAAGGAGCACTTTTCATGATTACATTTGATTGTTTTCTGAATTTTTTGATGACATGACCATTTACGTGCACATGGGATCTTAATAAGAGTTCTAGACTTTTCTAAACTATACGGTGGTAGTTTCTTTGCTGGTAATTTGTTCCTTTGAATGTCTTCCAAATTTCAACTTTACCAAAAACCAATGTGCTAATATATATGATGAATTTTCCATACTCTTGGGAAACAAGTCACATAAATAAATATGATTTGCTAATTTTATGAATTAAGTGCACTAATTTTACAGAGCGCAAGTTGAATATTGTTCAGTAAATTTTTAATATAATTGGTATAACCGATTTGGTTATTGCTAAATTCACAAAGGCAATGAGGAGTGATTACTTGTCAAATCGATTAACTTCAGAAGTCAAAACGCAGAAAAAATAATTTTTAGGCTCTAATATTACCATGATGATCTAGTTTAGAGAACAAAATCAATAACGGATTTTCATAAAAAATTTTTTTTGGAACAGGGTTTACTTAACAAGGTTTTGGAAATGAAAATAATCGATTTGGCCTGTAAATGGCTCATATCGCTCTTTGGAACTCAAACGGAGTAAATTAATATATTTAAATATCTCCCTATTCAGTAAATGGTTGTGTGACTCGTTGTCTGCACTAAACTTGTCTCTAACTTTTCCAGTAATCATAATTTTTTTGTAGACTTCTAAGTCAAAGGTTTAAAAAAATCATGACAAGGGCGGTCCGTACTAGACTTGATTTAAAGCATGATATGAGAGAAATCTACTGCAGATGTTAGAATAATTACGACAAGTGTCGGAAAGACGCTCCCTAAATTTCGACTTCGTTTGGAATTCTCCCATCATGCCATTTTTGATCACGTAAGAGAGCTTAAGATATCGAATTCAAATGAGTTGCAACTATATAAACATAAAGTATTCCTGAAATAACGAATCAAGCAGTCCATTTCTATATAGGTCTATGGATGAAGTAGGGTGATTTGTGTGTGCTACAATTTGGTTATTGAATCAAACTTCATATCAATTAAAACTTGCTTGTAATTGCTCCTGTGACATTATTTTAATAATCATTTGGGTGAAGTGGAATAAAACGTATATTCTTTAATACTCATTCAAAATGCCCGACCATTTGGGGGATGATATGCGGCGTGTGAAACATGATGACAAAGAAGAGAAGGAAATAAAGGGTAATTTGCCTGTGGGTAATTTCTATATATTTAGTTATTTTTTTCCTTTGAAAGTAGCGCTTGATGAGGGGGATATCGAACTTCTTAAAACATATGTAAGTTCTTATCCGTAAAATGAATTCTAGTTGATAACCTTGAGGGTTTTTAGGGCCAAAGCCAGTATCACAAGGCAATAAAGACCATTGAGGAAGATATTCAAAAAGCTATCAAACAAGTAAATGAACTTACAGGAATTAAGGAAAGCGATACTGGGTTGGCGCCACCAGCTCTCTGGGATTTAGCTGCCGACAAACAAACTCTACAAAATGAGCAACCTTTGCAGGTGGCTAGGTGTACCAAAATTATAAACGCTGATTCCGACGATCCTAAATATATTATTAATGTAAAGCAATTCGCCAAGTTTGTTGTTGATTTAGCTGACTCTGTAGCACCTACGGATATTGAAGAAGGAATGCGCGTTGGGTAAGTAATATATACACATATGTATACAGTGCTGTGCAGAACATTTGCAATTAAAAATAGCCACTGGAAAGATGAAAACTATTTTTCGGATGAGTGTAAATTTAATTTTGTAGGATCATTCTAAATGAGTTCTATCAAAAGCAAGTCGATCTCTGTGGTTCCATTCTGAGAGTAGTGGCTTTTTCGCTGGTTTAAAGAAGTTAAGAATTGATTAAATTTTGGATTTATCTATCCTCAGCCTCTGTCGTTTTCCTTGACTTGCCACCTCCATGATTATTTTGAATCCAGTATTTTTGAAACGACCTATAATTCTTCACACACATTTGTTTTCCTTGTATTTTGCACTAATGTGTTTTTACTTTATACCAAAATTTATTACCACCTATTTTAATAACTTTTAGCTAAATTATTTTAAAGAAATCGACAAGCAAAGTGATTAAATACCTACTAGCAATTGAAAATAATAGTAAACAACTAAGTATCGGTAATTTTCATTTATTAAAGAAAAAGTTGTATATGTTTTGCACGGCTGAAATTATATATTAATACAAATGAATGAATGCTGATTTTTTAAACAGATATTTGCTTTCACTTTTTCGTATTTTCAAACTAGACATAATAAGGAATAAAAATAATGTATTAGCTTTCTTATAGTTAACGTTTTGCGATTTCTCCAATAAGCTGTGGGAAATTGCAGTTTTAGTTGCAAATGTTTGGCACAACACTTTATAATTCACCCAAGAACTTTAAGATAATTGGATTGTACAGTGTTCAGTTCTATCGGTGAACGAATAGTTCGTAGAGAGAAAGATTTTGGATATAACAATTTTAAGTCTGAGCACAGAATGTCACGTGCAAAAAGTTGAGTTTGAACTCCGAGCTGTCTTTCTAGTCTTATCTCGGATTATTGAGTTAGAGCAAACTAGCTAAGTTTGAACCCGTTACTGTATGCGAAAAATTGAGAAGCTATAGTTAAAGCTAACTCTAAATTTGAGATCGATCTTCAAGCTTTTAGTGCAATTAGGATTTCATTTAATTCTTTAATCCTTTAGCGCAAAAAGTTTTTTTATAGGCATATGAGTGCAATCAGTTGTCCCAATTGCAAAAGGAAATTTATATCTGGCTTACCGCTTCCTTGGACCAATTGCATTTCTTCAGCCAGTTTAGGAAATTTTATCCATTGAGAGGCGTAATTTATAATTTTTCCAGGGACTTCTGCAATGATTTTTCGAACTGTATTGGTATGTGCACCTATATCCTTCGTAATTCCACTCTGAAAATCTGCATCTCCAACAAATCTCAAATATATACACAGCTTTTCAGTAATTTTCAAAGGTCCACCACGCATTTCTTCATCTTCTCTAAGAAAATAATTTATTATTCATTCGATATTGTTTTATCAAACCGATAAAGTTTTTACAATTATTTCTAGAACCCGGAATTGATAAAAACTCTACCATATCCAGTGCAATTTCAAAGCCCGAGAATACAAAACTCCAACCTCAAGTATGTTTTGCTTACCACTCTAATTAGTTCAAAAAATAAACTTAAAGTAATTGGTCATCTTTTCGCATACGACCCAATAAGCTTTACTACAATCTGTTCTAAAAATTCAAATATTTTAAATAAAGCAATGGAATGTTGTTCTTTATCTTACTTGAGAAGAGTTCGATTTTCTGCCGGGTTTATTTGAAAAGAAGGGATATTTCCTTATTCTAGAACATAAATACATTTAATGTATTCATGATACAATGTTTCAACCTAGGAATGATTTTCTGCGGGGTGTATGCAAGTGGTATGCGCGATAATGGATAAAAAGCTCCATCTCAATCGGTGTATTTGCCATCCCGGTTTCGATTGACAATCAAAGGTGTGTTGAAATGGTCCGTTTCCACGGATAATATGCTACAGCTGCACAATATGCTACATTTCGAGTGCAACGTTCGAGACATGAACTTAGTAAGGTTGTTAGCTGTAGACTTACTTTTGAGAAATCAGTTTTGGACCGGGTAGAAAATGGCCTTGCAATGGAAGGTCATTCAGTCGTACATCGGTTTTTTGAAAGATTTGGAAATACAGGGTAATTTACTTATGGCCGGATAATTATGGACAAGGATAACATATGTCTTTCTATAATCTGCGAAAGTGAAAGTGAAAGCAGGAAGACAATGATAGGTGGTTGGCTTAAACGGTGAGCACCGTTTTTGTAGACGGCGGGTTTCCTGTTAGGTCCAATGTTAAAATCGACCTTAAGTGTATCAATTTTGGCGGGAACAAAAAAAGTTAGATGTCAGGGAGGGTTGGCGGCAATTTTGCATAAAGCGAAAGTAAGTTGTTTAAAGGTATGATCACTGATAGATTTGTTGAAAAAATTTGGGAAAAAGTTATAGTATTAAGTCATATTTCGGTTGCGGGGATATTTGTTCGATTTTGTATTTATACATCAATTAAAATTAAGTAAAAAACTAGTACGAGCAATATTTCAGGTCATTAATTGTTCATCTAAGTAAAAAGGATGAACGATCAACATCAATGTGATGCTGTTTTCACGAACTTGAGGAAATAATGTGCTTTACTTATGAATTAAGTAATACATTTAAGCCGTTTATTTTGGAAGTGGCAAGGTTAACCAGTCATTTCTTTTTTAATGAACTATCCTCAATAAATCTAGCGCACATTACATTTTGTTGTTGTTATAAAGTACTTCGAATAGAATTCTAAAAATACATATAAAAAACTGCTTGAAAAATAACCAGAAATTTAGTTAGTGTGTTTTGTCATTCGGTCTTCACAAACTTTCTTTCGCATGTCTTCACCTTTTTTGGCTTCAATTTAAACTTATTTTCCTGAATGATTTTCAGAGACGAAGAAACGGTTTGATATTTTGTGCAATAGAACTAACAGTCCCAACTTAATTTCAAGTTCTACTGTCCAGTACACAGTAATAATTCACATTTTGAGGGTTTTTCATTTTTCCACAATACTCAGATCATACCAATTGTAATTCTCATAGAGCTTTATCGTAAATTTCACACCATTTACACTCCTCATACGTAAAACTTGATTTTAAATTATTGAGACATCAGATTTCAAATCAGTTTCGTTGAGTTTTTTAGTTTGTTATAACTTTATCTCTTAACACATTCACTGCTAGTGTGGCCTATCGGGTACGCAGGAGACGTATGTTGAGTTGGGAGTTTTGGAAGGTTGAGGAATGTTCCATATATTGACTTTAATGTTGAATGAACATAAATATTTCTACAAAACTGTTTTTTAATCTTTATTGAAAACGTACCGTTGTTAAGAATGTGTTCGCAAAGCCTAAAGCATCGTTGAACTAATAGTGGCTATTACTGTTTTAATTTTTGAATGTTTTGAAGGTTTTAGTATTATACACTTATAAAGCTTTCAATTATTTGCATCCCTGTAAAAATTCTGTAAAGTAAAAAAGCAATGGGCATGTGGTGACTCACAATTTTGGTGTTCAATAGTATAAACGTAAGAATCAACAGTGCCGAGCATCTTTTGAATTGAAATTAAAATCATTTAATAACTTTTTCAATTGCAAGTGAAAAACTGGAGTAATTAAATCGGTACAGTCGGAAGGGGTTTGAAAATTTGGCTAGTTCAGATTTAATTCGGTTCTAATTCGTATATGAAATGTATTGAACAAATTTGGACGACTGAATTTTCCTAACATATAGCCATATTGTCGTGATAAAGTTTCGGTATATATAATGGTCCACCTATAAAAGAAGATGGAAGGACAAACGCGGGCAACTTGATCTCTATCTGAAGAATTTATAAAATCGATTAATCCTCGATAACTTTCAACACACAATTATTGTTGATTGCAACGAACGAAATTAAGTCTTGCTGAAATAATTTCCCGCCATAAAACAAAGAATTGGAAATATTTCTTAGGATTGTAAGAATAAAACTATAGGGGAGTTATCTTATCCCTTTTTCGAATAGAGTGAGAGAAAATGTTCGGAGTCTACCCGAAAATGTACGTTTTTAAAACGTAAAGCCGAACAGTGGCGACAGTTATTGCTCAAATTCCCTAAAGAAAATTTCTCTGACAGATGGAATTTTGGGGATCTTTTATCAATATTGGATGAAAGACCCGCATTTCATTCACTTTCATTTTAATTAATAAACTCACTTATCTGGCGGTTAGAAAAATGACGATTTTGCGACTAACACCCCTGGATACCAAGATTTCTTCTCGTCGTCGCCTGTAATACGCACGGTAATACTAGTTTTCCGTTTAAATGAAAACTCGCGAAACAAGTAACACAACACTTGAATTTATTTTTCAATTAAGAAATCAAAAGAAATAAAAAAACTAAGCTAGCTAGCTAAACTAGCCTCGTACTGCGTTCATATAACATAATTTCGTCAAAGTGTTGAGTTGGCTAAACTCGGTTTCAACCTGCATCTACATGAAAACAAACCATCAGCGGTGTCATGTAATTTATTTCAACCAAAGTCGAATCGATATCTTATAGCTAAATACAAAATTTAGCTCTAAGAGGTCGAGTTATCTTCAACTGAAACGAATTACATGACACGGCTACTGATTTCACACCGGGTTCCACCCTATATCAAACATGGCAATATTCATTAGATGTAAGCATATGAATAGAGTCAGTTAGTTTAGAACCAGCGAAGTAGACGGTTGTATAAAGCCACACAGTCTTTTAATACCAAACAAAAGCTATCAACATGGAAGTGGCTTCTTCAGGAACAAAAGTATTGTATAGCGATGTCAGTGGAGGCTGTTAAACGTCCTTTTGTCCAGAAGTCTATAAAAAAAGGTAACAGCAGCTGAAACCCACCACCACATTAAACAAAGCCAAGCACGCAACAAAAAACACAAAGTAAAAGGAATTTGTTCTACAAATAGTGTGTTCTTACCTGAAAGTCAGTTACTTAACGCAACTCAGCCCTTTAAGTTAAGTGATAAAGGTAAATTATGCAATAAATGTCCTATTTATAATGTCCGTCCCAAAATTATCAAATTAGAAATAAATGGTCATGTCATCAACGGGGAAGTAGATACTGGTGCTTGTATCACCGTTATGTCTTCAGTTATGTATAGTTCTATTTTAAAGGGACCGAGCAAATTAAAAATGCACGATGAACACAAAAGTGTTACGGAAGCTAGGTTAAACATTCGTTTGGGTCAGAAGAAACTGGTTTTAATTATAATAAAGTCCTAAAAACTTTTTTAATTGGTCGAAATTGATTTCAGACTCTTTCACCATATCTTATGCTCAATTCAAACTTGAAATTTGGGATCCAGTGATTTCTTATTTGTTCGTGAAGCAAAAATTTCCCAGTCTTCTCTACCTATATAACATTTCAAAGTCTCGATTGTCGTGGAAGAGGACTGTTCGCCTATTTTCTGTAGGATATATTCGGTACTCTATGCTGTTCGGAAACAGTTAGAGGCAGAATTAGAACGTTTCGTGGAGAGCGGAGTCATTATTCCAGAGAAGTGTACACGCAGGTGGGCAAGCAAAGAAAACAAGGGTCGTACGAACGTGTGTTGATTACAAGGTTTCATTCAATAGGGTCATTGTGATGGACCATTATCCACTTCTAATTGATTGCGGAAGACATTTTTGCGTCTTTAGCCGGTGGTAAATATTTCTGCGTCCTCGACTTGTCAGGATCCTATCAATAATTGGAAGTAGACCAGGAATGTAAGAAGCTCCTCATTATTAATATGCGTGCAAGCTTGTTTGGTTTCCATCGATTACCTTATGGGGTAAAGAGTGCACCATCCATTTTTCAACGCACCATGGACGAAGTCTTGGAAGGGGCGCTTGGAACTGCTTGCTGTCTAGACGATGTGATTGTAATGGGAAAATCAAGAAAAGAGTGTGAGGGTAATTTGAATTTCATGTTTAGTCGTCTTGCAAAATGCAACGTCAAAATCAATTCCGAAAAAAATCGTATTTTGTTAACCCGAAGTGGAATATTTGGGACATCTTATTACTCCCTAATGTATTAAACAAAGTTTTAGCAAACTTCAAACTGTAAAAGAAGCACCTATGCCATAAACTAAATCTCAAGTAAAATCCTTCCTTGGAGTGTTGAATTACTATTGAAAGTTCGTGTCAATGCAGGCTACAGTCTTAGCATATTTATATAATTTAACGCGGCAAGAGGTGACTTTTACGAATGCCAGCAAAGAAGGCATTGGAGCAGATTTGTGCCATATTATTGGAAATGATGAGCGTTTGCCACATGGACTTCTGCAGAGCATAATTATTCTCAATTGGAAAAAGAAGCCCTTGGAATTATTTTTGGAATACAAAAAATTTATAAATTGCTTTTTGGATGTAAATTTACTTCATACACCGATCATCAACCATTATAGTGTTATTTGATCGAAAGCAAGATGTTAATGTTACGGCGGCTTCTACACTTCGAGAAAATGTATGAACTGCCCTGATGGCCTGTCTCGCCTTCCACTACAAATGAAATGTCAGATTCCGTAATAGGCTCGGCTATTTTAAAGAAGAAGATGATGTTCGGATTTCCTTTGAGGAAGTAGCCAGGCTGACGAACAAGAATCCTGTACTTAGTAAATCATTATGTCTTACGAAAATCGGATGGCCCGACATTTTGAAAGAATCAAGCAGTTAAACCGTGATAGGAGTGCCTTGTGTGGGGCATTCGTGTAGTTATATTACTCGCATTACATCATTACATTTTGTTATTGCTGCATAAACACCCTCCAGGTATCATTAGAATAAAGCTATTGGCCAGAACGGATTTTTTTCACTATGCTGGACGAACATTTCTTTTGATCGTTTCTACTACAACGTCAGCTAATGATTCAGCCAAATTCGGCTATACATTTGCTACCTACCCTCTGATTACTGAACCAAATAGTTACAGGTAATGACTGTTCTCTTCATTGAAACATGTTAGATATCTAAAAAGAAATAGTGTCGATTTGATGCAGACACCCCCTTACTACCCAAAGGCAAATGGGACGGCGGAGCGTTATTCTTGAAGCAAGATTTATTATTGTATTTAAAGCAATATGTCTAAGTCAATTGAAGTGGAGCATTTTGAAATTTGATAAGGCCCGCATATTCTAAAATTGAAATTTTCTATTTTTAGGGTTGACCGAAATAAGTATCAAATTCACATCCCCTTACCTCCAAAGATTGATCCAACCGTAACAATGATGCAAGTTGAGGATAAACCAGATGTCACATACAGCGATGTTGGTGGGTGTAAAGAGCAAATCGAGAAGCTCCGAGAAGTCGTTGAGACTCCATTACTCCATGTGGGTAACTTTAACTATAGCGATTTCTGGAAATTTCATTCAATTTTTTTTTAGCCTGAAAAATTTGTCAACTTAGGAATTGAACCTCCGAAAGGCGTATTATTGTTTGGACCTCCTGGTACAGGTAAAACCCTCTGTGCACGAGCTGTAGCGAATAGAACTGACGCCTGTTTTATTCGTGTCATTGGTTCTGAATTAGTGCAAGTAATAAATTGCATTCTTTAACTATAAAAAAATATTACTAATTCACTTTTTTAGAAATATGTAGGTGAGGGTGCACGAATGGTGCGTGAGTTGTTTGAAATGGCGCGCTCGAAAAAAGCTTGTCTTATATTTTTCGATGAAATTGATGCCATTGGGGGTGCACGTTTTGATGACGGTGCAGGTGGTGATAATGAAGTACAGCGTACTATGTTAGAGCTGATCAATCAACTGGATGGTTTTGACCCTCGAGGAAATATAAAAGTATTTACTTCCATTCCTGCGTACCCTAATTTTCTATTGCAAATATTTTGAAGGTTTTAATGGCTACAAATCGACCTGATACTTTAGATCCTGCTTTAATGAGACCAGGGCGGTTGGATAGAAAAGTCGAATTTGGTCTCCCGGACTTGGAGGGCCGAACTCATATTTTTAAAATCCATGCCCGTTCCATGTCTGTTGAACGAGACATCCGTTTCGAATTGTTAGCTCGTTTATGTCCGAATTCAACTGGTGCTGAAATTAGGTATAGTAATAAGTTGATTTTAGTGTAAACTACATTGTTTTATACTTTCTATAAATAGATCAGTATGTACTGAAGCTGGTATGTTTGCTATACGAGCACGCCGTAAGGTTGCTACTGAAAAGGACTTTTTGGAAGCAGTCAATAAAGTTATAAAGAGTTATGCTAAGTTCAGTGCTACTCCTAGATATATGACTTATAATTAATCACTAATGTGATTTTTATTTTCAAATAAATATGAAATTTACTTTTTGGATAAAGATATTTAGTGATTTTAAGTATGTACTAAATTGTTTTGGATATTGAATATAGCCCAAAGAGACTATCCCCCAAAAAGATGAATTTGAGGGATCCTATGTTCGAAGAATGTTCTAGTCTAAAAAATTAAAATGGATAAGAA
>MNCL01000489.1:0-15479 GCA_001932985.1 Proctacanthus coquilletti
ACAGGGGCGAGGAAAAGAGTGTGATGCGTAATAAAAAACGATTTATTTTTATATTTTTTTATTTTTTATTGGCTTTAATATCTTTTAATTTTGTTTTTAATCTGATGAACTCTTGGAAATCCGTGGTGTCATCTCCATCTGTATAGGGCTGGGAATACGGCTTTAATTTCTTCTCTACATCTTCCTGTGTCTCTTCGGCGGTATGGAACCGTTTAAGCTGGTTCGCGTTACTCATCACCGATTTCTTCAGCTCACTATTGGCCCCTAACTGAAAATTAAAATAAAGCGTTCATCAATGGAGGTAAATAAAACAAATAGAAAAATGATCAAACATTTATTTTTGCTGTTTAACAATTTTTCGTTACAAATGAAAACTGAGACGTTTTTTTTACGTCGTCTCTACCCGTCAGAATTAAATAGTAATTCTGGATGGCGTTTAACTCATCCAGCTGTTTTTGTGTTTTAATTTTTTCCGAAAAACGATTCGGAAGATATATATAAAACTCGTCGTTTAAATATACCGTTATTTTTTGCCCGTACTGCGTTTTAACGAATTTGAAGTAATTAATTTTATATTCCTTGTTTATATCTAAATCACGCACATTGACCAGTAGCACGGCTCCTGTCCGATCATATCAAGCAGCTCTGCGGTACAATTCGTCTGTAGATAAACATTTTAATATTTTTAAAAATACTGTAAATATATTTTTACTTACCATTTTCTCAGGAAACTGTAGGTTTTAAACTGTGTGCACAATTAACAAACTCAGGCGGTTTGACGATATGTGGGCAAAATATCGCCCTTTTATAGTTAAATTCGCAAAGGAAAAAGTAACGCATAGCTAGGCAGTTGGAGAGGATAATCTCGATTTTTGTGCATTCTGGTTTAGATAGTAGTTTAAGAATTAAGTAAAATTTATCTGCAATTTGGCAGAAAAAGCACCTATTTAAATCGCATATGCAACAATGTTGCATATTATACCGTTTATTAATTTTTAAATTTTTATTAATTTAAAATGTTCAGAGCGGCCTTTACCATCGAAAAAGTAGTTTTTTATATCTTTTTAACTTAAAAGAAATCGTATATAAACAAACGATAAGCGCATGGTTGATCAAAAGTTGCTTGATCGTAATCTACGCAAGAGTATATTAAAAGTTTGTTGCATAATAAAAGTTTTTGTGAAGTGAACCGTCATTTAGCAGGAAAATAAAAGGTAAGAGTTTAAATTTATATAGGGAAAAGGTGTATAAAATGATCCCCCTAAGGGAGATTTCTTCGTGTGACTAAAATATTAAAGTAAGAGCAAACATTGATAGAGCTACGGCTGAGGTATTAAAGTGCTTATGTACTGGCATACCATTATTTTTGATCGATTTTATATGTTCAAATTTATTTAATGTTTTCCAACATCCTAGCAAAGCATCATTTTATACAGAACTTTTGAAAATTTGTAATAAGGTTAGGCTAAATAATAACTTTTAAAGAATTATATATATATATATTTTTTACAGCGTGCTATTTTAAAAAGCGTATCCGCTAATAATTTAAAAGACGATTTTAAATTAAAGTTGCGGTCGCCGAAACAAAACAGTTTGTCGGATTATTTTAAAAACGGAAGCGGACAAATAGTTGCCGGCAATATAGAACCAAATAAGTTTTTGAACATAATTAAACAAGTTTTAGATACGGGGAAAGAGTTTTTTCCTTGTTTTTTATTGTCCGGACTTAAGCTCTTAGCTAAGTCAGCAAGGCTTACAGATAGCTTTTTAGTAGAAATTTATCAAATTATCTGTAACTATAGTCTTGTAACAAAAGAGGCTTTAACTGACGCTTTTATAAAAGAAACTCTTAAATTTTTAGAAAAATATAAGAATCAAGAGGTGCTAGTACCTACTAGCAATACTTGTGAATCAAACTTAGAGGTTATACCTACAGCTAACACCAAGTTTTTAAACTCTCCAAGACCAACCGTTTGTAGTGCTGATGCGGGAAATAATAATGTTAATAAGAATGCTTTGGAAAATATTTGTAATAAAAGTAATGTAGAGGGTGCGTCCGCTTCTACCAAAGATAATTTTGAAACTTATATTCAAACTGGTCGGGGTGGTAATTGTGTTGATATCATTTCTAAGGAAATGAAGACATACAAAAAGTTCAACATAGATGGTGTAAAACTCGTCTTTCGATTAAAAGAATCTTTGTTTCAAGAAATTAATGAAATGTTAACTTGGCTAGAAACAGCATTCGACGAAATGGTAAAGGAGATACTTTCAAACAGTAAAAAAGGGAGTAAAGTGAGCATGTCAATATCACTTCCGAATGCTCCCGAAGTAAACCCTGTATGGGTATCTATGAGACCTGTAAATGAGGTCAATGGTAAACTCATCGTAAGTTTAATTTCTGATGTTAATCAGTCAAACTCTATTTTTTTGTTGGACGAGGTGATGGCGGTTGTTGCCAATATAATAAATTACCCGTATGTCGCAGGGAAATATAATGTTACAAGTGATGAGATGGAGTACATAAAAAATAAACGAAGTATAAAAGATGTTGGAAATACGGGATTTATGTGTCTCCCAATATGTATCGCTTATTCAATGACTAGGTCTTCTAATCAAAATAAATTGAGTAAAGCTGCAACAGATCTGTGTAAAAAAGCAAAAGTTGATATTATTAAAAATAAAGGATGCTTACTACACGATCTCTTTAAATTTCAAAAGTATTTAAAAGAGTTTCAGATAATTGTTTTTAATACTTTAAAAGGTAATACAGTTTTTAAAGGTCCTCCACAATTTGATCAAGGAAGAAAAATTTTCTTATATTTTTCTGAAGCACAAAAACACTTTTATGTTATAAACTCACCCACGGGATTTTTTAATAAAAAATATATTTGCGCTTTTTGCGATGGTTTGTATGATAACAAACTTTATCACAAATGTGAAATGAAGTGCCGATATTGCCTTAATTCTCCACCTTGTGAATTTTCACAAGAAGTTAAAAATTGTGAGAAATGTAATCGATCCTTTAGAGGTGACGGTTGCTACAATAACCACCTAACAACTCTAACTGACAAAGATTATGTATGCAATACACTTCAAATTTGTAAGAGCTGTACTGCGTTTATAGATTTCACTAAAAGAAGTGAAAAACATATTTGTGGTGAATATTATTGTACAAATTGTTTTAAATATGTTCCCGATGACCACTTATGTTACATGAAAGTTTACAAAAAAAGGACATCATCTACTTTCTTTGTAATCTTTTTTGATTGTGAAAGTACTCAAAATATTTGTTACAAAGAAGACCCTAATTCTTTTCTTCATACTGTAAATTTGATAGTGGCACAACAAAGCTGTACTAAATGTTGCGAAATTAATATATTTGACAATGAAAATAAATGTGATCAGTGCGGGGATCGTGAACATATTTTTAAGTACGAAGATGGTGAAAAGAAAGTTGTCCAAAAATTTGTAGACTATTGTTTGGAACACCGGCCTTTTGCAAATCAGATTATATGTATTGCGCATAACTTGCAAGGCTACGATGGCCACTTTATTATTTCTGAATTAATAGAGAGAAAGTTAAAAGTAGTTCCAGTAATGAATGGCTCAAAAATAATAAAAATGAAATGTGGTAAAGTAATTTTTCTTGATTCTTTAAATTTTCTCCCATTTTCATTGTCGAAGCTACCAAAAACTTTCGGGATTCCAAATACCAAAAAGGGCTTTTATCCATATTTTTTCAACACAATGGACAACTGGAATTATGTTGGCAAATTTCCTTCTAGCGAGATGTATGCTCCTGACACAATGAAGACTGATGATAGAAAAGAATTTTTTAAGTGGTATTCGTCGGAATCACATAAAATTTTTGATAATCAAGTAGAGCTAGTACGCTATTGCAGGAATGATGTAAAAATCTTACGAGCAAGCTGCGTAATTTTTATGAAAGATTTTCTTAAAATGTTTCAAATAAATCCTTTTACTGAAGCTTTAACTATTGCTTCTACAGTCATGATTGTCTACCGTAAAAACTTTCTTAAAGAGAACTTATTGGGTATTATGCCTAATGGGGGTTATAATCGCAAATCTAATCAGTCTTCAATAGCTATAAAATGGCTTATTTGGGAAAATAGAAAGGTTGGGAGCAAAATCAATCATGCAGGCAATTATGGTGAAACTAAGCTGTCTAAATGCAATCTTACAGTTGATGGTTACAACCCAGAATCTGAAACTGTCTACGAGTTTTTTGGGTGTTATTTTCATGGATGTGTTACATGTTTTCAAAACAGAGCTCCGAAAACGATGAGATTTGGAACTTTGGATCAACGTTACGAAGCTACTTGTAAACGAATGGAGTATATAACGCGAAATGGTTATAAACTAGTAACTATGTGGGAGTGTAAGTTCAAAGAATTTTGAAAGGACAATTTAAACATTAAGAATGATTTGGATAAAGAAATGTCCAATTTTATTCTTCCGCTAAATCCGAGGGATGCGGTTACAGGCGGCCGTACTGAGCTTTTTGCTTGTTATTACAAAATAAAAGAACACGAAAAAATATTATATTTGGATTTTACAAGCCTATATCCCTATGTCAATAAATATGCTCCATACCCGGTGGGACATCCCAAAATATTAAAAGAAAACGATATTCCAGAGCTAGCGGCGGTATTAAAAATGCATGGCTTTATAAATTGTAAAATCTTACCACCTCAGAATATTCATATTCCTGTATTACCTTTTAAAGTAAACGCAAAACTATATTTTCCATTATGCAGAACTTGCTGTGAGATCAATAATATCAACATATGCTTACACAACGAAAACGAAAGGTCTTTGTGCGGCACATGGGTTCTACCTGAAGTAGCTCTGGCTGTTAAACACGGCTACCAAATTACAAATATTTTTGAAATATGGAAATATGATTATACGCAATATAATCCTGAAACAAAAGAAGGAGGCTTATTTACTGAATACGTAAATAATTTTTTAAAACTTAAGCAAGAAGCTAGTGGATGGCCTTCAAACTGTACAACAGACAAAGAAAAGGACCAATATATTCAATCGTATGAAAAACACGAAAATATCAGGTTAGATAAATCAAAAATTGAGCATATTCCCGGGCTACGTCATGAGGCTAAGTTATGTCTTAATTCGTTATGGGGCAAATTCGGCCAAAGAGAGGATAAAACCCAAACTAAAATTATCACCAGTTTTAAGGAATTATCAGAATTTATCGAGTGTTCTAATATTGAATTGTCTTCTATATACGTTATTAACGAGAACACATTATGGCTTAACTGGAAATACGCTGAAGAAAACTATAACACGGTTAAGCATATAAATATACCTATTGCTGCATACACAACTTCTTACGCGCGAATGAAATTATTTGAATCGCTCACAAAAGTTTCTGATCGCATACTATATTGTGATACTGACAGTATAATTTTTGTTGAAAAAGCCGGGCATACAACATTTAAAACTTCTGAATTTTTAGGTGAGCTTACAAACGAGTTAGAAAGTTATGGTCCGGGCGCTTATGTTACAGAATTTGTCAGCATTGGTCCTAAATCGTATGGTTTAAAGATCAAAACGCAAGACGGGTATGACTATATCGTTAAATGCAAAGGTGTGTTGCTAAATTTTAAAAACTCTAAGCTCATTAATTTTGAACAGATGAAAAACATGGTTTTTGAAGAAAATGACCCTGTCAAAGTAAAGAACCAGTATAAAATTAAGAGAAAGCAGCCTGGAACCATTGTCTCTGAGCCTGAGACTAAAAAAATTAGATTTACTTTTAATAAGAGAATTATTAAGGAAGATGGGTTTTCTAAACCGTATGGATTTAAGAAATCAAGATTATCTTTGAAAGGAAGGACTAATTACTTTAACGTATGAAATTTTTGTAATATTTTATGATTTTTTGTAACAAAAAAAACCTTTAATATTGTCTTTTGCTGTACTTTTCATAAACAAACAATGTATTCTTCTGCATGCTGATTGGTGAGCCAAATCCCGGTACCGGGATTGGTTAAATGTTTCTTGGCCGTGTGCTAAGAAGTGCGCCTTCTAAACTAGAAGGATTAACTCAATCAAAAAAAACTATCTACATAAATTGTACTCTATATAACTCATAACTCTATTTTAAAAAATTTATAGCAATCTAGAAAGTTCAAAATAAAATAAAAAAGTTTTATGCATATTTATAAGTATACTTATTATCCTATCCGATCAGATTTACAAGATTTAAGAAACCTCTGGAGCCATAGCTATTACATATGAGTTCTCCGGCAGTTGTTCTAGATATACAGTTTGTTGTTGGAAATAAAAAGCAATATTTTGCAAAAGAACTGGCGGTTTTACAAAATGGACAGCTTACACCCGATGTGTATTATTTAAGACCGCCATATCCGTCAGAAGAACTGGATGCAAAAGCAAAGTGGCAGAATGAATTCACATGCAGAAATATCAATGGACTAGACTGGAATGACGGCGATCTCGACTATAATCAACTCAAGAATGTTCTATTAAGGTTAACCGATTGCACCGTCTATGTAAAAGGCGAACAAAAGAAAAAGTTCATTCAGAAATATCTACCACAGTCAACAGTTATAAACCTGAATATCCCGAGTCTGAAAGAGTTACAACAATTCAAAGTGCTCTGCAAAATCCACACGGAACAATTTCCCACTCGGTGCGCCGTACAAAACTGCACCAATATTTACCTGTATATGCTAATTAATAAGATTATTGAATAAAACACATTATATTTTATGTTCAAAAATATTTTTTATTTTTCATTTTATAAACCAAATTGATTAAACATAATTTGATTACTACAGAGGAAAGGTAACTCATAGAAAAGTCTAGAATAATTAAGATGAACATAAGAAACTTTAGATGGTATAAAAAAATCTTCACCGGTTAACCTATAAACATTTTTTTCTTTACATTTTTCACAATACTGTTGAAAATATTCTTTAACGCTTGGAGCAGCACTGTTGTTGTAAAACATTACAGTATTAAAAAACTCCAGCATTTCAAGCAACTTATTAATTTCGAAGTAATTAAAAGTAACACTACTTCCATTTTCGATAGGCACTTTATATTCCTTTTTGAATTCTTCTTCCTGGTTTTGTGCAAAGGGTTCTTCTAAATTTTTTTGTTTCAAGTTGTTTAAATGTGTGTAGACTGATAGCCAGCCCGCATAAGTAGTTGATACAGGGAAACAAGTATGGCGATGAAACACTATTTTTGCTTGAAACGTGTGTAGATCAAAACCGAGCGCTATCCTTCTATTGTGACACTCGTCCAAGTAGTATGTGTAATTTAACAAAAGGTTTTCGCCATGTATCTGAGCCTCGCCTTTATTTGTTTTCCTTTTACTTTTACCGCAGGATTTTTGTTTCTTTTTTTCTGAGACCATTTTTAAATAATTCTGTCTTAAACTTCTCGCTTCTAGCTATAAACTGCAAATTTTTGCTGTCTGGTTTTATAATTTATAGTTTTAGCAAGTGGTTTGCATGTCTGGTTGTAACAAACACCACTACTTTGCCTCGGGTTACCTAAATAAATCTTGTGATACAAACTCACGATTTTATCATCGTTGTATTTGAAATCCGACCTTGAAAACTGTTTTAGGTATTCTTTCATGTTTTTTCCTGTGCACCGATAATAAAGAAAAACACAACAGTAATGGCCACATGTTGAAGATAATGCGCTCTGCAAGCGTTGTTTGTTGTTTATAAAAATGCTAGATTGTGCTAACAAGAATTTTTTAAAATAACTGCTGTCGGGGTATGTACCAAAAGAGTCAAAGTATTCCGCAGGTCCTCTTTTTGGAAAGTAGAATGCTACCCAGTGAGTGCCTCTTTTGTTTGCAGGGTCAGTATTGGCTATCACACATGCCGGTTTTTTTATCTTTTTTGGTAAATGATTGCATGGAAAAACCCCGCGGAAAAACTTGTTTGTTACAAAATTATTCCTTAATGTGTTTGCAAGCTCGATCGTGTTCATTCTTGTTCGCAAGAGACGGTCGTCGCTGTCTCGACATCAACAACCTTGGTATGAGATGTAACATAGTTATTTATAAATTCTTTGGTTGCTGCACCACGAACAAAGATGGTGGTAAATTTCGCCAGTGTTTTTATAAGATCTTCATCTAAACGCTTAAGTTCGAGGTTTCCAAATTTATTTGACTGCTCAATACATCCTGTGTTGGATGTTGGATATTTGAAAACAATTTCCTTTGTAAACAATTTATTTTGGGCTGTGAAGCCAGCAAAAGAAACTTTTTTTAAGAAGGTCAACTGACCTCCGCAGAAATACTCGACATTTATTAGACAACTCATTGTATAAAGACAATGCCATACATACACTAACGTTAAGTGTTAATCACTCCGCTTTATATAGGTTTTTTCAAAAGCTGGTATATACGTTTCTGTCTTTATCGATTTCTAGACATGCGTCATATTCAGCATATACAATACAGGTTATAGTTGTCTTTAAAGCTTCCTTAAATCTTCCTTCTATTCTAACTGTGCCTTGGTTCAAGAGATTCCCGCACGTAGAATTGTATGACAAGTCTGAAGTTAAATCAAATGCCAGTAGAAAACAGCCATTGTCAAAGAATTTTTTCGATATCTGGTGTCCTTTGTCGAAATAGTGTATACCGGTTCCTTTAAACAAACTGATGTATCCTCTAGTACTAATAGGGCTTTCTTTCGAATAATCGAATTCTATAGGCTGGTTTGGGATCTGTACGCCATTAACTGAGAGATTAAATCTGGTGATGTTGTTGTGTTTAAAATTGTAGGAGTTTTTTGTTCGATTTCCTGTATACGCGTCGTTATCAACCATACCAAATACGATTAAGTTTGGTAGCTGACCAATAACAACATTGTCCAAAGATAATGTAAATGTATTTGCTGGTATGGTATATGTTTTTACTTCGACTCTTTTATACGGATATACCGCATTTGAACGCTGAAGAACGGTTTCGTGAGCCATCATAATGCTGGGATTAACAGTCACATGGTTCATGTGCATTGTGGCTTCTAAAATCTTAATACGGGGTGAATTCTCGTCACCATCTTTTGATAAGAGATAGAATTCAGGCTTTTCAAGTGATAGCACAACGCGCAGGTCCACCCCGTTCATTAATAATTTATCTTGGTTAAACATATCACCGTGTATTTTCCCCATTAGTTCCACAATATTACTTTTATTGAAAAGCTTTCTTCTTGCCAGGTAACCAGTATTTTCCTCATTAATTGTTTCAAGTATTTCCATATTATCTTGATCGAGATACCAGCCAACAGCCTCCAAATGTGTTGATGCCGCATCCTTTCCATAGTTCAGTAAATTTTCAATATATGCCCTATAGTTGTAATTGTTGTCGGTTTGAGCAATTGGTTTTCCGTTTAAGTAAATCGTGCATTGACGGAAAAGTGAATGAAGTATGTTATTTACAAGCCCGGGGCCTTCATCAGACACAAGTTCTCCACTTGGAGTAGTTATCTGTTTACCGGTGTAAAATTCCTCCTTTCCATTTTTTACTTTTATCAATTGCAGTTTTAAGCGAAGATAAATGCTTGACAAGTCTCGATAAGTATCTCCATGCCCGAGCGATACAAATTCTAAAACCGATGAGTTATCTAACGAGGCTATAGGTTTGTACACTACCTCTTCAGTTTTTAAAATATTACTTTGCACAGACGGTGTAGCAAAAAGGTCCAATTCAGATTTCATACACTCACTATACGAAGACATTTTGTTCATTTATCAAAGATATCTAATACTCGCTTTCGCAATCCGCGTTTACCTTTCTTTATAGACGCCCCCTTTGTAGGTGATTTCTTTGTACGCGAATTCTTTTTCGTTGATTGTTTTGGCTTTGAGCGCCTTTTTCGCTTGGAGGACGAAGCAAAACGTACAGTTGAAAACGGGCAAGGTCTTTTTATAAGCATTCGGCTGCCACCTCCTGCACCATTCATGTTTCCAAACAGCTTATTTATACCTTTTTGCGCGAGTTCCTGAGCCGCAATTTTACCTTGTTCCTTCAAAATGTCTCCTAAAGGCTTATTTCCCACCTCTTTTAGAACAGCTTTTCCTGTTTTAATAGCCTGCTGTTTTAACGCCTTTGCCCCGGAACTAACTAGTGGCTGCAAATATTTCAGTAAGCCGCTGAAAAAACTCCCAATTCCCCGTCCGCGTTGATAAATAACGGGTGATCGATACAATTCTCCTATATCAGCTAAATTACCGCCACTTTGAATTAAATAATATCGAGTATAATGTGAATTCATGTTTGACGCTAACCATACGACAGAGCGAAGTTATACAAAATCGCTTTAAGTTCGTACTATGAGTGTCATCTGTTGATGTTTTATGCTTATTTATATATCTTATTGTCTTTTGAAATGAAGCATTAAGTATGTGGGTATATATCCCGAATTAAAATCAATTAGCCCGCCTTGATCGTCTGTTATTTTTATTGATATGTTTTCAATAAACGTTTTTTCTATAGGGCAATATTCAACGTGTTCGAACCTTAAAATATTCTCGCACTGTTTCAGAGGTATTACGCGCAAGTATCGTACCAGTTTATTACCCAAACTTCTTGGCTTTATAATGTCGGTGTAAATGTAAATCATATTTGGATTAGCGCACTCTTTGTCAATTCCTTGCGTCTCTCGTACAAATCTTTGCGTCAGTTGGTCGATGCTTTTCTCCAAAACATTAATTTTATCCATTATCGACGCATGATCTTGCCGTAATTCAGCAGAGTCAAAAGATTGCTTAATTTCTGATAGTAGTACATCGGCTTTACGTTTCCCTTCAGGAGTTTGAAGGAAAATATCTGTGAAAAAGTTCGACAAATTGTCTATGTTTGTATCAATAGGTACCGGCGTAGTTACACTTTGACCTGACTTATCCTTGTCATACGGTACATTCAAAATATTACTTTCCTTTGTGATTTGGCGCTGACTTAACGGTTTTGCAGTCAGCGAATCTTTATGCAGCCTGTTTAAAATATTTAAAATAGTGTCTTTTATTTCAATAGTCCTTTTCTTTTTCTCTTGCTCACTTAACGACTTATCGTCAAATTCGACATTTGTTACGAAAAGTGTAATTAAATCTTTTACATTTAGATGCGAGGGTAAAGGTTTTTTAATTTTTATTGTTGCTTGTAAATCTTCCAGCCTCAATTCAAAATAATCAGATGATTTGGTTTTGTCACGCCGTCTTTTGATGCTAAGTGCTGGATGAGTGTAATCATCTATAGACTTTTGCAAAGTTACATGCTTTCTTTTAGCTCTTGGAATCTGTCCAATAATGTCATCGACAAACGCTTCAACTGATTCATATTCTTTATACTTTAGAATGACATTTTCTGAGACTCTTCTACCTTGATAGATGTGTAATACAAATTCACCCGGTTCCTGCGCATGTTTAATTTCCGGAATGACATTGTTCAGAAAGTCGTCTTCTAAACGGTCATACATACGTTTTTTAACGTCATCTAAGTACATACTATACCATGAAGGTGTTACAGCGTTGTAAAAAGTTAAAAGAAATGCTGAAAAGTTAACTTGACCCTTTTTGTAACTGGCTTGTTCAATACTTTGCTCTGTCCACTCAAGTCTAACCGACTTTTTTTACTTTAACAGAAATAATTTTTTGTTCGCTTTTATGTTGTTCTCTGATCTCTTTTAGTGGGTCGGTAGGTGTATCTTCTCGCTTGCTTCTTTTATTGTTTCTGCTACCCTTTTCATAAACTGTGTCACGTTTCACCCTTTTTTGTGTGACGCTTCCCATTTTATAATTGGGAAATGAAATTTCAGTTAATCCAACATACCACTGGTCATTAAATTTGCACGGTCGTGCCAATGCATTTGTAAAAGCCGCCAATGTATTCTCCGGGTAAAAGTCTATAGAATTGTTGCTTAAAAGACATACGTAAAAGTCATTTTCTTCAATATCCACAGGCATGTTTTTACTTTTTTATTTTTACAATCTCTCCCAAGCAAAACTAGGTGCACTTCCGCTACGCGTTTTAGACTTTAGCCGCTCACTTTGCCGTACAACAGCTTTCCGGATAGGAAACGCTAGCGTGTATTGATCTGGTTCCTGCTCTGACCGTCTTAATATAGGCTGTTTTTTAGGTGTTTTCTCTTTCGGCTTGGCAGAAGCTTTAGTCTCTAAATCATCTATCATACTAGCAGCTTCATCTACACTCATATCCATAGGCACTGTGTACTGAGTTACACCATCATCGGCAGTAATAATCCTATAGTCCTTTTTACGGGCACCACCAGCATCGGAGGAGGAGTAAAGAGGTTTTTGAATTTTAGGTGGAGGCCTGAGACTTTTAGCTATTCCACTAGCTGATAAACGTCGTTTAGTTGCGGGCGATAAAGATTTTCTTGGCGGTGTAATTTCTCCAAGCTCGAATACATCGTCTTCCATTCTAACCGTTGCTGGTTTTTCTTCTTTTTCTGGTGGTGGTGACATTTGTGTTCCTATATCTTTTTTGAAGACCCACTTTGTTTGCGTAGCACTGTCCCGCAAGCTTTTTTCTTTAGCGCGGTCAATATTTTGTACCGCATCTAATTCTTGCCTTCCACTCGGTGCATGTTGTCTAGTCTTCCGTTTTATATTTAAGAACTTGATCAATTCATTCTTGTATTTGTACCATTTTTCTAGATCAGATAAAGTCTTGTCTTGTAATATGTTGCTCATTTTCTTATCAAACAAAGATTGGTTAGTTGAATCATCAATCTCGTCTTTAAGCTTTGCATAAACTTCCGGCGAGAGAAGTAACATTTTGTTAAGACCGTTTGGCTTATGCATATTTTTCAATTAACGAACCAATTACTCCAGACAGTACACTTCCCAATAAAACAGGTAGAAAGCCTCCTCGTTGTATCAGTATTTTACGCTGCTTGGCCACAGATCTTTTTGCGTCAACCAGTTTCCGCATATCCTTTTTATACTTGCATAGTGAATTATATATTTTTCCATGAGGCATGTGGTTTCCTTTTAAAGTATTAAGAGTGATTTCACATAAAGCTTTTATAGCCTCCGGATCAGCATTTTTAATAATAGCACTTCTCAAGGACGGTTTAGCTTTTTTGAGGACATACAACATATGCTTGTTGTCCTTTAATCGCCTCATTCGCGACACCATTTTTACTGTTTAACAAATTTTGCGGACAATAACAAACTATAGAGTCTCTATTAAAGATATCGGTTCGAAATCTTAGCGCTTCACTAATGTCTTGAGTTAAATCAATTAGTAAATACCCATACGGTGTTTGGGTAACTTCTTTATATATTCTTAAAAGTTCTGAACTATTTTCCGGATAAATTTGTCTCGCCAAATGATTAAACTGACTTCTATCTCGGGGATTTTTAAATACAACCAGATATTTACTGTTTAGCGATATATCTCGGCAAAATTTTCCCTGATGAAAGACGTTTTGCGTCACAAGAATTACTGAGAAATTTCGATGATGAGAACCTTTTGTAAAAAGCTCGCAAATTTGTTTACTGAACGCGTTTAACATCATATCATCTATGACAACCAGTGTGGGTTCATTTGATAAATTTAAAAACTCGTCGGGCACGGAATCTAAGTATTCAATTTTTTTAAACGCCATATCCGACGGTATCGCGCCCTGCTCAGCATTACACCACATAATCTTTTCAATTTGTGGCTGTATTAAAGAAATATGATTAAGAAGATTTTTAATAAAAGTTGTCTTTCCACATCCCGAAGGACCCGCAACCATCATCGTAAATGGGTGTTTAAATAGAATCATCTTATTTGTAAACTAAAGTGGATTTATATAAAAGCTTCACACCACATTCATGGTGCTTATATATAGCCGTATTATGAGCAGAAAGCAGATCGTTAACGAATTACATAAACCGGCGCGAAAAAATTTCAAACGCCGTCGCGTAATTATTAAAGGTAAAGATGATTTGTGGCAAGCAGATTTGGTGGATATGAGCTTATATGCATCGGAAAATAGAAATTTTCGTTTCATGCTCACTGTTATTGACACTTTTTCAAAATATGCTTGGGCTTTGCCAGTTAAAAACAAAAGTGGAATAGAAGTCACTAAAGCAATGCAGTTAATTTTTAGTCAGGGACGCATTCCAAGAAACTTGCAGACAGATAATGGAAAGGAATTCTTCAATAAACACTTTCAACAGCTCATGAAAAAATATGATGTTAACCATTATTCAACATACAGTATCTTAAAGGCGTCAATTGTAGAAAGATTTAATAGGACATTGAAAAATATTATGTGGAAAGAATTTAGTATGAATGGCAATTATCACTGGCTTAGTATGTTAAGTAAATTAACAGATCGATATAACAGAACAAAGCACCGAACGATTCAACAGCGGCCCATAGACGTTGGACCGTCCGACGAGATTCGTTTACTGCTGATGACATATAAAAAACTAAAACCTAAATCCAAGCCGAAATATAAAATTGGTGATTTTGTTCGTATAAGCAAGCACAAACATGTTTTTGAAAAAGGCTACACACCAAACTGGTCAACGGAAATCTTCAAAATTAAAGAAGTTAAAAATACAGAACCAAGAACATACCTTCTTGAAGACTACCAGGGAAACATAATACAGGGTGGCTTTTATGAGGCTGAGTTATCTCCAGTTAAATATCCAGACACATATCTCGTTGAGAAGGTTTTAAAGAGACGTGGAAATAATGTTCTAGTGAAATGGCTTGGTTTCTCGTCCAAGCACAATAGCTGGATTAATATAAAAGATGTGATATAATGCATCAATTTGTAGTCAATATGTTGTCCTTAAAACGCGAGCACGATCGTTTAAAAATATTCAACAACTTGGGCCTTGAGGAGAGAAAGTCGCACAAACTAGCAAGAAGCGGCTTCTTCTACACAAATTTGCGAGACAGAGTTAAATGCTATTTCTGCTCCTTAGAAATGAGCGCGTTTAATTGCCCTTCAGATGTTGAAGCAGAACATATGCGCCTTTCTCCGAACTGTATGTACGTTAATGGTAAAGATGAGTGCGGAATAAGTAACAACCATCTATCATCGCATAGAAGGCAACCGTCTACATGCATTTTGAATTTTCTTAAACTTGCAGCAGGAACATTTATCGTACTAGGATCGATTTTTGAAATATATCTTCTATACGAAAGCATTACTATTTTAAATAAAACATGAATTTGAAAAACAAAACCTTGTTTCTTTTTTAATACTATTTAACTCACTCTTTTCCTCGCCCCTGTCCCGACACGCCGGCATCAACAGATCGGCTGCTCCAGCAACTTATCTGCATGCACCCAAAGTCACGGCGAAGGTAGATGCCGCATTGCCGGCATGTAAACAAAAGCCCCCCGCTTAAAGCCACCACGTGTGCCTCTTGACTTGAGTCCCTCCTCCGAAGCTTACGTGCAGCATTTGCAC
>MNCL01000490.1:0-15416 GCA_001932985.1 Proctacanthus coquilletti
TAGTTGTTGAAAAGAATAATGTGTTTTTAAACTTATGTTATTTCCCTGGGAGATTAATTTTATTTAATCTCAAATGTTCCCCTTATTGATCAGTATATGGTAATAAATACAGCATTGAAATAGATACTTATATTTGTCAAAGCTGATCTCAAACGTAAATGGAGTATTTAACTCACTACTTTTTTGTTTTTTTCTTAAACGAAATGTTACATTTATTTTGTGAAAATTATCCCCAATCATTGGCAACCAGTCCAGACGAGGATTTAGAAATCACCAAAATTTTTGTTTACAAAAATATGTAGTAACTTTTTATTCGTTTACTTTTATTAATATAACATTTTGTTAAAAGGAACACTGATAAATATGCTTTAGATTTATATACATGTGATCTACTGCGAAAAATTATACTAAAACCTTTTAAGAATAAAGACCGGACAACCATACCCGGTCTTCCGTACACGTTTGAAAAAAAGTGTAGCTTGTTCCATTCTTTGTGTGATTGAGTGAGCTAAGTAAGTAAATTTTTCAGTGTACTCGTATTTTAAAATAAAACATTGGTTTTATCGTTTGAAATTCTGTTTTTATAAATAGCATTGTATTTTTTAATATATTTTGTAAAAGTATTTTTCATTATTTGTTAAGAGTTACAAAAATCACCATTGTTACCACTGATCTGATTTAACAGAATAATAATTTTTAAGAAGTTAAATAATTTGGAAAATTTAATTTGTTTGCACTGAAATATCGTTTTGAATTATGTATAGCTGGAATTATTTTTCCCAGTCAATTTCTATTAGAAATCTAAAATTTAGAAAACGATTATTAGAAATAATGTGAGAAAATTTGATAAGTGTGGTAATAAAAGGACTTTGGCCTAAATGGCTAAATGAACAAAAAAGCAGTGCTTCCAAAATGTCAAACAATTTTCTACTCGTAGCCTTTAAAAACATTTCGAAACCAGTCTTAAGATTGGGTTAGTTATTTTAGTATACTAACTACAAATTTTAGTATTTAATTGAGTTTATTGTGTCGCTTCAAAAACAAAATTTGAGTCCATAATTCTGTCAGCATAACATGGAATTTCAACAAGAAGGGATGTTGTACCAAAGTTCGTATTATTATATAATGCGTATATAACACTACATAATATAAAAGGACATTTCGCAGAAAAGGGACTTTATATGGGTATCATAAACATATAAATTTTAGGTAAAGATAGAATAAATGCAAAAATTCCACTATTCTCTTTTCTGTCTTCGCTGATATGCGTGAGATTTGTTATAATTTTGTTTATTTTTATTTTTATCCTTTCCTTCAGTTCCATAACTTCAAGTTGATTAAGTTTCACAATTATGAAAGCTCTATAGAATGCGAAACTTTCATAAATACATACATCCATACACAAAATTCATACATAGGTTGCTCCCTATTAAGTCGAGGAAACTTAAAACGCATAATTTCCCAATATAGTCACAAATGAAGAAAACTTAAGTAGTTTTGACTACGTTGTAGTTGGTAGTTATCTGCTTTGGATATATTGTAGAAGCTTAAGTTCCAGAAGCTCAATTATTTGCACATACATTTTCAAATATTAATATTATAGCCTAAATCTGAAAAATCAGTAACTTATCAAATAGTCAAGCCAATACTCGTAATGCACTAAACAATTGACTTTTATTTTACAATATCAAATCGGTTTATTAATATCTGAAGATTCCCCTTTTATAAATTTGTTTTTCTTTGCTGAAACTCAATTTTTCTATCACAACTTGTTATCCGATTCCTTTTATATTTTGAATCCAACGTATTATCGAAAATATGGTATACTGTATTTTTAAAAGAAGGCGATTAATGAATATTTTTGATGATTTAATGTCTTAAACGAAATCTCGTCCGTTTTTCTTATATGAAGAATAACGTGTGCCATGTTATAAATTCTCACTATAAGATTTCAAATTCCTTAAAAAATAAATTCGTTGGTGCTCTATATTTTAGAATTTCTTGAAATACTCAAATCATCTCAAGTGTAGATATGCTCTTAGTTTCTATAACTGGAAAAAAAATTCGAAACCTTACATAGACGGCTTTCAAGTATGAAACTAATAAAAGAGTTGAACAGAGGAAAGGTAAGCATTTAGTCTTAGAAACTCTCCACCTTAGACATGCATATACAAAATTCGCGTCAATGAATCCACTGAAGTTAGACCGATATGCATAAACCTTCTTTCTTGAGGTGGCTAAAAATATCTGTAGTCGATTTTAAAAGTCTATGTTTATCGCGATTATGACTGATCTTATCAGATGTGTATATTGAAAATATTTAAACAAAAAACCTGGAAAGCAAAGACTTTCTTGTTATCCAACAGTATGGAATGTTTATAAATGTTCGAGAGTCGCTGTTGCTGTACTGAATTATCAATTTCCCATTAAAATACTGCTTTTATGCTCAGAATGTTGAATTTTGCTAGTTATCGTGTTAAGTTTCACAGATCACTTTTTACTGCTATTTGTATTGTATCTGTTTACATCGAGATCGATTGCTTATTGGAGAAAGCTCTAATTGGTAGGGTGCTTTGAACAACATAGTAAGAGTAGTATTTCGATTGTTTTTAGAGAAATTAGCATAATGACCGAAAATATTCCTTAATTTGTCCCGTCCTTTTTTTTTGATTAAATTAATTGCAAATTAGAATGTATGTGTTAGATCCTCCTTGTAAACTGTGTTTGCCCTTGTATAATATTACTACACACAGCCCGGAGCGGACATACTCACAGCAATTTCAGTTCAATTAAGTGGATTGGGATTGTTTAAATATCCCGTGGGAATACACGTGGGAATTATTTAATTCATATGGGTTGGAAATAAGCACGGATCGATGTCGCTGATTCGGATATGTACTCAATTATAGACGCATTTAAATTGCATATGGTATGAGTTAAAGGTTCGCACGAGGAAAGAGCTAAGACACAGCTTCTTTTCACCCAGTTGAGAACAAAAGGTGAAGCGTCTTGACAAGAATAAAAGCAACAAAAAAAATGAAAGGATTAAAAATGGGTGCAGTAAAAAAAGCTATGCTTTGTTATGAAAAGAACCTTCTGAGAAAAGTGTGTTGCGCCCATACAAGCAAGAATTCTTAGGAAGAGAAAAACAACCCTCTTTTTACAACTAAACTCGAAGAGGCGGGAATGTGAATGAACTGATGGTTTTTTAGGATTCTAAAGTTTTCGACAAATTCACACGTTCTGTGTAGTTCTGAACTGTGTAAAACTAGCCGATGATTTCTAAGAAGTTTCCTTATCGACTTTTTTTCTTTTTTACAGCTGTTACAATCCAACGTCTTTATTATTATTTTTCTGTTGACCTAAAGTCTTAGCTCAAGAAGTTTCGGAAAATTGAATTTTTATATATCATGTCGCAAAATATTGTACATATTTTGAGTTAATGTTCGATTTATTTTATGGTTGAAGAATGTAGTGAAGTTATAGAAAAATTCTGCGGTATAGTTTTAAAGACGGGTTTGTGTAAATCATCTTAATTATTAGGTTTTTTTTTTGACGAACAAGCAGGAAGCAAGAAGATAGAGATGAAAATTAAAAAGGTTTCATCTGTTTTGTATTTCGCTTTCAAGCTGAAAAAAGAGTTGATAGACTTAAAATGTGCCCGGTTTTTTCATCCCTAGCATTTTTATGATATTCAATTTCTCAATTTAAACCAATTTTTTGAATAATAAGTACCACGTCTATAGTTTGTATAATTTTTAAAAAATGAAATATTTTTGTGTATTTGTTTCTCAAGACTAGATGGCTTGTATGTGGAAAAAAGGAATTCAGTTTTTTAACAGCTCCAAAGAAGTAGATGTGTTACACGCAGGATGTGTTACATAAAAGGTAAAGCCCTGTTGAGTATTATAAAACAGAAGTTCAGGAAATGTACGCATTTTAAACTATTTTAAGGTTTATAAAACACATTTGTATGAATAGTGGCCTTGAAAGTTTCAGGTAAGCTAGTAAGAAGTTGGGTCAAGAAATTATAATTCAGAACAAGTTTTTAAATTATGTATTTAAATTAATTTGGGAACAGCAGGCTAAAACAAAGTGGCATTAAATCCATAGAAACAACATTGGAAACGGTTTCTTAAGTAATATCGTTTTAGATATGATAATAAAATGCTTAAGCGCTTCCACCCTGCATTCGTTGGATACCTCAGATTTAGCATGACAATAGCGGATGCATTCTGTGCATTTCCGACTTAGTGTAAATCAAGAGCATTTTTGAATATATTTTCGTCATTAAATCATCACGGAAATAAAAACTATGGCTCAAATCGAACATTCAAAAATACATAATTTACGAATTTTTTGTGTTCAAATAATCGAAATGTTTGTTAATAAATTAACTCAGTGTTTGTATAGGAAAAATATCGTCATTTTTTGAAAATAAAAATAAAATTAAATTGGTGTTCCATCGCAACATTTGTCCATTTGAATATTGAAATAAATTCTAATTTGTTGTTAGAAAATGTCACTTAATTCATGTTTAGGCTGGCCGGCCTTTTCATTTTACTTTATTGAATATTTTATTCACTTTAAATGTGTTTTGAACGCATGAATTTTTAATTTCCGGTTGTAATTTCGGCACTACTCATGTTCAAAATAGTTGCGTATTTATGCAGATTTACCACAATATACAGGTAGATCTCCTACAACGCGGAAGATACGTTCCCTGAAAATATCGTGTTGTGGGAAATCGCGTTATAGGAGACACTAACTTAATACAAAAACTGGGATACGGTTCTAAAAAGAGAAAAAACTGCCTTTTATGGTGTACATAAAAACATTTCATAACAAACTTATATAAAATTCAACATCATATAAAAACTAAAAAGATCATGATTTCAGGTTTAATAACCGAAATTAAAATTAAAAATAAAAATAAAACAAAACATTATCTAAAAAATTTATTCCTCACCGTCACTTATTATATTTGGTCGGGAACGTTTGACTGGCCTTATTTCAAAATCTAAGTTTGATTCATGATCGTGATTCTTGATTCCACTTCTCTCACTGTACGCATGTGTTAATAAAATGCACAAGACGCTATTTTTTCAACTAACATTGTTTTTATATAATATTGTACATATAAGTAAATTTCTTTTTCACACACTAATGTTTGTGTTTATTTATGTTTAAATTAACAATAAATATAGTCAATTTTATTATTCAAATGTTTATTTATTATTGGAATTTTCATGTTTGTCAAAACATCTCTATTTCTATTATTGAATGATTAATCACTTGTCTAATTGACTTTTATTACTATAGTGACTTTTTCATGGTCACATTATTACAAAAGCTGAATTTTCTTTTTGAATTAATTGTTGCATTGTGCCAAAGCTTATTTTAAAATGATGATGGAACAGATACTACTAGGAAAAAGACAATTTATATATTCTACATTACTTATTAATGTTTTAAGTATAACAACAATTACAAATAATTTTTTTATTACAGACTGTAATTATTAATATATCCTGCTTCCAACATTGGTGATGAAAATGTAGCTCCACTCGTTGCATCATAACTACTACAAGAATTAACGGGTTTTAAAAAATGAAAAAGATTCTTGGAGAAGAATATTAAACTTTTAGCCTGTCAACCATTTTTTTAGTTTCCAAAAAATAAAAAATCTACAGTATTTTAAAGTCAAGAAAGCGCATTTCGTTGAAAACTTCTTCATCACTTCTTCATCACCTGATGGAATTAAAAATCAAAACAAACATGAAATCGATCTTAATCAATTTTTTTCGCTGTAATGTTATTATTTCATACATATTAATTTCTGGTACGTCTCGTTTTATTATCAGTCAGTTTAAATTTGTAATGGAACCAATTGCTGTCCGTTTGACAAGCATTCTTCTTTTACCTTTGACTTTTTGTGAACGTAAATACAGTGAACTCCTATATAACGCGCAGCTAACGCTCATACAACGCTATAAATAGTCCCGTATAAGGCATAGCATAAATTTACATTTAAAAAAAGCTAAAGGTTTATAAAAAAAACTATGAGCTAGACTAGCAACATGCGATCACGGTTACAACCTAGAGACATGTATAAACTTATGTTTTACTGAGAATGCATGTTCCGTATAACGCGGTTTCCTATATCGCGTAACGTCTCCCGCCTTGTACGGGACTCCACTGTATATACTTTTCCAAAAAACATTCAGCAGTTAAGGCGTTCAGACGCAAAAACTGCATGCACGCTCGGAGACTCCCAAATGTCTTTTCTTCCTCAACATTCCACACATACAAAACCAAGAAAGCCTCTAAAATTTTTTCGATTTGTTCGAATTTGTTGTTTTTATGGAAAAAAATTTCGTCATGAACGAATTTTTGGAAATAAAAATTGTATTCAAATTTTTTCACAATTATTGATTTTAGTGTGATTTAAGATTATCACTACCTAAAATGGTGGATAAATCTGAAAATTGACTTTTTTGAGCACGCTTTACATTGTTCGCGAATTTAAGAGAAATTCCCATGTCTGGAATCAAAATCTGCTAAGAAAAAGTCTGTGAGCAGTTTTTTTGAGAAGTTGAAAATTGCAGAAGTTTGTAAGGTCTGAAATCAAAGACACGCGTGATCGGGGCGGTCGAAACCTGGTTTTAAATGTGTTTTTCTCGAAACTGTCGTTATTTTTATTTTTTTATATTTCCACTCACTTATTCACTTATCAGAACTCACGCCGGCTGCTGCGACTGCATATTTCCAGTGTATTTAAGTCAAGTTTCAATGTTAATTTGTTCTTTTCATTTAAGTAA
Source organism: Proctacanthus coquilletti (assembly GCA_001932985.1). Lineage (NCBI taxonomy): Eukaryota > Metazoa > Arthropoda > Insecta > Diptera > Asilidae > Proctacanthus > Proctacanthus coquilletti. The sequence continues at coordinate 6,822 of MNCL01000490.1, forward strand.
TTCCCAAAAATGATTTTTAGGATAGGCTTTATAGAGTTATTAGTATTAAAAGTATGCATAATGTTAATTCAGTGGCTTTTATGTTAAGACCCTCCTCTCGGGAAGATTTATAAACATAAAAAAAATTAAATTACTTTTATCAAAATTATGGCTCAGTATAGGGCTTAATTTTCACCCGGGATAGTAGGAAGAACCCTTTACTTCTCTTGTACCATTTTCGGGTTAGGTAGCAGGAGTAAATTTAAGGAAATTGGTTTAAAGACTATCGGAAGGAGTAAAATCAAACAGAATTAATTGTAAGCGCGGTGTATGAATCCTGCCAGATTTTTGCTGTCTTTGTGTTGTTTTAATCAAACGGTAAATGAAGAACTAGCATAGAACAAGAAAGAACAAAAGAACAAACAATTTTTTTCATTCAGTCGATTTGATTCTTGTTATATAAATTAATTGTTATTAACCTTGAGCAATTTCCTCTGAACCCGATTTGAAGCGAGTAGCATATTACGTCACTTCTACCGGCTAGTGACCATCTCATTTCTTGCTTGATCGCCAATCTCGAATTGATGATTCATGACCGTCGCAATCCTACAGTTAGACGGTTTATTCTGGTAGACAGCGGGCGGCGAAATTATACATTCAGATAGCTGGTAACTGGTTTGATAAAAAACAGTGGTCGAATCCGACATGGATGTTTCCCTTCGCAGAAGTTTTCTGAATCACTCGCCAAGAAGCACTTGAAGAGAATTTGAAGACTATCTGTTTTCGGAGAACTCAGGTGTATTGTGTTCACCATCGCGTATCTTGTGGACATGAAGCGCGACGCACTCACCGTACCGCGGAATACGCGATAAAACATCGTCGGCCTTGACACCCAGACTTGATTCAATGCCTGCGGACTTGCTCAGGTAAATTCTATAGGGAAACAATTCCAGGTAAAAAGAGAAACACAAAAAGCAAAATAAAAAATGTGTTTGGCTCGGTGCGAATTTGGCTAATTGCGATAGCAAATGGGACCGGGAGAACAAGGGACGTATGGGTTTGCGTGCCGAGCACAGCACGGTCTTCGCAGAGCGCTGAACCAGGGCAATTAGTGCAAGCGCATCGCATGCGCGGAACCACCCTGTGAAGACCTGTAGGACTGCATCTGCATAATAAAGCGTCAGGTTCCTGTTGTATTGGTAGGGCGGGGGAGAGAAAGGGGGTCAAGTGGGAGTTGCGAGGACGACAGGAATGGGGAGTGCATTCAGGACGAAGTAGAGCACCTTTTAGCGATTCCTTTCAATTCAATCGGGACTCCTCGGGACGTGGGACTTTTGGCGAGCTGAAAGAAATTTGATACCTTTCAGGCACACTCTGCTTTGCTGCATTAAAATTAAAATAACTTTTCGAATTAGACTTTTTCTTACGGAAAATAAATTTTAATGATGGAGGATCTTTTCGCCTCTCAATGGAGAGAACTTTCCCTGTTTGTGCATCGTGAAGTTATTGAAAATCGGTTCGTTAATTAGACTGGCAAATTCTTAACACTTATGCCTACGTATCGCACTTTGAAGGCATTGACTACTGCGTGGCTTTGTAAAATCCTTTGCTGTGTGAACAATTATCTTGTATATAATTAGGGTCTAGACAAGACGTGATAAATGTCGGCATAAGATATGGTGATTCTAATAACACGCAAGTAAGAAAATTAAAACACAACTAACCATTTACTGAAAATTCTCCCACTAGGTAGCATTCAGGTGATCAGCATTATATACTTCTATTTCTTTCAATTTTTTTAATATCATCGTAATACGTTCTCTTATGGGCTTACCATTAATTGCTAGATTTTTTAGAGATTCGACCGATCCATTTTATATTCCAGAGCAGGGGTTTAGCTGTTAAGGCTCAGCAAAGGCGCAGCTATTGATCTTCTTTTTTTCCTTCCCTAAATATTTACGGATGTATGCCAGGTTGTATTCGTATGCGGCAGGATCATATTTTAGAGATTGCACCATTTTTTGTGCTCTACAGGTAAATCGATTATAACTCGCATTATTCCGCAAGTCACACTCATAATCCAAAATAAATTATGGCAGAAATGCCTTGTATTTACTTCTTTCAATCACTACTTTGTAAATACAATTTTTTTCTATCGAATTCTATTCATGTCTCAACTCATAGTGATTACAGTTTCTAGTTCAGTTGTGCAAGGAGTGGGTGGAATTTTCCACTGATAAGTTATAGGAAGTTAGAGTTGAGATTTTTGTCAAACGGTATTCTTAATGTACTAAGTAATGTACTAAATTAATAGTATATTGAAAGTTTAAGGTAAGATGAACTTTATGGTTCAATTCCAAGTCCAAGTTGGCTCCTAATCCAATATCCAGGATAAAGCTTACGACAAGATTAGGTGTAAATTAAAAGATACTTTTATAAAATGAAAATATTTAATATAACTGTTTAAGAAAACGATGTAAAATTTTTGTATAATCATGATTTTGTGAGTTTTTTAATCCTATTTATGTACAATTCCGTCCTGCACTTTTATTCATATTCTGTATAAATTCTACTTATAGAAGTGGAGTACTTGTTATGTGTAAATACTTTCGTGTAATCATGAAATTACAAGATATTGATTTTTCATCAGGTAAGTAATGCGTTACAATGAACGGAACTCGTTTGCAGTTCTCAGAAATTCATCAAACAAGCACGAAGATAAAGAACATAAGTAATTATTTAACGAGGTTGCCAGAGCCTTCAGTCGGCGTTGTTCGCTACGTTGTCGCTCTTGATTAATCTGATAAGGATTTAATAAGTAATTAGTAAAAAGCCAAAAATATGCTCTTCTTAGCGCCTCGTAGACCATTCAATAGATAACATCGATAAGTAGTCAGCCGGGCCCAAACCGTGCAAGGTAGCTATTAGGGGCTAATTACAGCGGCACCCATACAGGGTGGGCACTCAGGGCGCCAATACAGTCATTTGGCTGATCTGAATCTACCGATAAAAAGTGCGAAATTTCGATAATCCACTGCCACTTACTACTGGAGGCCAACTTGTTGATCCACTAAAATAGAACCGCGGTACCACACCTTCTGACCTGACTGCCTATCATTACTGCGAGGTTAGATCGCTCTACAAACCGTTTAGTCGGTAAGAATAAAAAAACGAGAAAAAGTCAACTTCCAGGGATCACTTCAATAGCGAAATAGCAGCCCTTTTTCTTCAAAAGAGGTATTTTGTGTTTATCGCATAATTGCTCTTTGTTCGACTACTTCACGTTCAGGTTCCTTTCACTAAAAACACGTTAATCGATACGAAGTTGCTGCTCTGGTTGGGTTTCACAAACAGGACCCATATGTAGGCCAGATATAAGATAACGCTTGTTTATAAATGAAATATTTTTAGACATAAGAATGGTTATGGTGACTCAGAACTGGTTTGTACCGTTGATGTCGATTCCGCGTAAATATTTAAATAATGCAAATGAACGTTTAATATCACAGTTTATCGTAATTGTGGAAAATTTGGTGATTAAAAGCCACAAACAAGATTAAAGTAGTAATTAAAATTTATTATTTCAAAGAAGGTTAAATTTTAAAGAAAATGTATGTAAACCGAATTATAGTACAATGTATTTCCACTTACGTGCATATTTACTTTGTAGGTGTTTGTACAATCACATTATATTAACTATAAATTACGATAGGGTATTTCTTTGATTTGCATGATTTATCAACTCGACAGCAAATAATTTGGGGAAAAATGTGGATTTCATTGAACTTGTTTTACAAATGTCCAAAATCAAATGGAAATGTGCTGTTATAAATTCCTAGTTTTAGAATATATTTGTGAAGTAAATTGATACCTGCGTTGCGTTTTATGTATTTTTGTTTTTGTTTTCCTCTTCCTTAAGAACCATTGGCTCATTGAAACAGCCCGAAGAAAATTTTGCTTTCTTATACACATACAACTAAATTTTAAACGTTTAACGTACAGATTCTTAAATTGGAAGTCAGTTTATTCAATTCAACAACTTTTGAACTTTTTTTGTATTGTTTGAAACAATTGTTAAGTTTGTCACTTTAACTATTTTGCTTTAATTCCTACGTATGACCTCATCAATGATTTTCTTCTCAATGTATCTTTTTTCTTTAAATCATGCATCAAATTTCGTGAGAATGGTATAAATATTCGATGAATGTGCTTTTTACATCCCCTAATATATACTACCTATTTTCTAAATTTCATTGAAATCCTGCTATTAGTTGTGAAGATATTACTTGTTTTATAAAAAGTGTACTTTTTTCATACTTCACTAATTTTCGCCCACTAGACGTGAGTGAAGCTCAGGGTGTTACCCGCCGATAATCTGTTAATTTGTCGAAACGTAGATACAAATGTTCGTCCTTAAAAATTCAGTATATTTTTAAAAACAAAATTCCCCTTATTATTCTGTCCATATAACAATGGCAATAAATCCTGTGGCGATATAAAAAAGCACTCTGCGTGCGTACAAATCACTGTTTTTCATCCATACTTCCAAAAATAGTTATCATCTAATTACAATCTACACACATAATAAAACTCTAGAGTGGAATCAATTCTGTACGTTGAGGGAAACTAAGAAAAGTACTTTTTGGAGGCTATTTGACACCAATAGAAATAAAAAAAAGTACATTAAAAATTCTTTTGTCTGTCTGTCCTGTGTTGCACGCATCACACAAAAACTACTGGTCGGATTTTAGTGAAACTTGGCTTGGGGATACTTATGCAAACTTCCCGAGAGATTTATAGGAAGATTCGTTGCAACGCAACAGTTCTGTTTGTGGCTTTGTATCGTATACAAATCCAGAATTTTTAATAGATTTCGATGAAACTTTGAGAAGGCACTTTTAAGTACAATTTAGCCTTCATCCTCTTCACCAAATTTCAACCCTTTCAAAATTTGTAAGGTAGGTAGGTAAAACTCAGTAATAGTTAATATTGTAAGAGTCCCGAAACGGCTTGGATCTCCGAAATTGTGGTAGTTCACAAGGTTGTGTTAAAAAGCTCATGGCCAACGTTACTCTTAGGAAGGAAATGCTTTCATACCGCGGGAGGGTTCCCTTTTTCTCTTGATCTGCCGAAATTGTGCAAGGGCAATTTTGTCTCCCCGGAATAATCAAGCCATATGTCGATGGGGGGTGGAAATTGAGTATACTTCATAAACAGAGTTGTCGACAAAGACAATTATTAACAGCTCCAGATCTGTCCGTCCTCACACAACATTAAATTAAATGTCGTGGTGGCCATAATTTTAGTATGGAACTTGAGTCCGCTGAAACTGTGTAAAACGTTTGAAAATAACGTCTCTTCAACGGAACCCAAGAGAGGCGAAAATATTAACCGGATGTGGTGCAGGCGAACGTATCTTCGTTCACCGGATTCAGCTTATCCCAAATAACTACAAGTTCCGTTTTAAACGCATCTTCTTCGGCATGACTATAAACAAAGCCCAAGACCAGACACTAAGCGCTGTGACGTGAATCTCAGTGTTAACTGTTAACATGGGCAGCTACATGTAGCTTTATCCGGTGTGAGTAGTGCCCACAGCCTATTTGTCCACGCTCCAGACAATAAACCATCAAACGTAGTGTATAGGGCAGTTCTGTAAATGTCAACCTATTTGAAAACAACATCTCCAAAAATAATATCAAAATCTAGACACAAAATTACAACATCCCATTTAAAACGGCTCGCTGGTTGGTGAATTAGAATGGGCGGTTGAAATGTCTCTTTAAATTGTTCAGTTTCATCAGCGCATCTATCCCCAGAAGTAGTACTACACCGTTCTGTTATACTCTATATATGTAAATCTTACCTATAACATTTCATTACCTTATGGAACAAAATCCTGAAGTCTATGCGAACGAAGTCGTGGGTACAGCTAGTGAATTTCTAAAGTTATTGTAAAATTAAAATTTGTAAAGGTAGGAAGCTTAATGCAAAAATGCGAGTGTTTCATTGATTTGGTGTTTGAGCGTGATCTCGTGTTAAATTTATTTGAAAAACTATTGGAGAGCGTAAAATTATGTATTCAAGGGAAACTCTAAAATTGATTCTTGTTTCGTATTCTTTCTTCATTTAATAATAAAAGTTACTTATAGATCTTAGCGGTGTTGCAAGGTAACAACAGTATTAAAGTAAATGAGCTTAGAATTAGAATGAACTAGACCATAAAAAGAATGGTTCATTACATAAGCATAAAGTCAAAAAAGGTCTCAAGGCGTGCGTGTGCTCCATTTAAATTTCATTGACAGTACTCCAAAAATCGAAACCCATTTACCTGGATCAGAGTCACCTTATGGTGCTTCTGATTAAAATCTGTGTCTAGATTTTCGTGATTCGTGCATATCTCCTTACAGCGTCGACTGAGTATTGGAACGGATATGAAACGTGATGACTTCTGAGTTTGATCGAATTACCCAAGGTTCTACGTGGCCGCCTACTGCTGGCGGCTACTGTAAAAATAAACACGCGTAGCTTGAAATTCGAGAAAGCTCGGTTCTCTGCGATTGATTTTCCCGGGTTTATAATGCTCCATCTTGGCAGGGCAAAAACTAAAGGTGAGTTTTTATACCTTCCCATTTTCTGGTAGAACGATTTCCATGCCGGAGAATTGAGGAAACAGAAAATAAAAATGCTTTATGTACGTCTTCAAGACAATCGTCAAGTGACTCACGTGTGAGCAGTGAATTGACCGTTATTGAGGTCTTCGGAGATAAGTTGCCTGACCTCTTTCTCCAAACCTGTTGGCTCGATTTATCGCCGAAGTGTTCTTGGCCTTGGGCTTTTTCATATCAGTTATCAAAACACTTGTGCGTTGCTGGGAATCTTTTGAATAAACATCGACTGGGAAATGTGAGCTAATTAGGCCCCTGGAGGAAATTGCAAATTTTGATTTGTCACAAAAATCTGTTTTAATATCTTCCTCTGGATGTAAGAATCTTTTCAAAAAATAGTACCACTCTTAAACTATCTTGTCCCTTAAGATTTTGGTGTATCAAAACGCTGTCTTTACTATTACATCAAAAAGACTGCCGTAGAGGTGTGTGGGAATGCCCTAGTTTGGCCGTTTTGCAAAGGCCTAGATTTTTGGTATCTGAATCACAGAAATTATTTAACCGATTTACTTGGAGCGTCAAAAAGAATGTGAAGTAATTTTGCTTCACCGTGATTTGTATGTAAAATGAATTGTAGCTCTTCTTCTCACCTGACTGCATTCATTTCTCGTTGCGTTTGAACGAACAAGTTTTTGAAATTCAAATTGGAAGAGTTGATTTAATCAGAAAAAGATTATGCAACTGTGTCTCTTTAAAATATTTTCTTGTTTACTGTTGTTACCTTTAGAAATAAAAAACCGTATAATTTGTTTACGGTGGGAATATTTAGGAGTGTTAGAATTTTACGTCCGGCATGGCAGTTTTTCTAAACGGTTTCTTTCAGTGTTGTCGTTATAAAATAAAAAGAAGTAATCAATATCTCATAAATTTTATTACACAAAATTGTTTCGCTAACCCGTTTTTTATTCTATCTCACCTTTAAAACGATGAACTAGCTCCAAGCTGACTGACGACCTAGCATTTACCACTTTTGTTACTAATAAAGGAGCGAGCGAGAAATTTATTCTCTTGAAGTATTAAGGCGTTATATACTGTAAAATTTTCGAAAAGTTTTGTTTGATTTCTTGGTTTATTAGTTTGAAACTTTCGAATTCACTTAAAAGGAGGGTTGTATAGATATTTAGAGAATAACAGACCAAGAGGCGGGATGAGATATCCGCACATAACTAACAACTTTAAGTGCGTGTTTCTCAAAACAATGATTTTGAAAACGATGTATATGAATTTTTTAAGTCAAAACGGATTCACACATTGAAATTTGCTTAACTACTAGTGCTTAAACCACTAGTGCAGTCGATGTCAGTAAGAAACAGTTCAGACCTAGGACTAACAAAGTATTTTCAATCAATTAAAAAAGATAAAAGCGAAGAACTAATTTTTTTTGTTCCTGATAAGCCCAGTGGACACAATCAAGTTCGCACTTCAGATCCTCACATCTGGAGATTTTTGGCCTAAACATTAATAATTATTGGCAAAATTTAACAATGTAATTGTTAAGTAGGTATGGCATAGGGAGACCGCGTATGGTAGTTTCATAGGTAGGTTGTCACAATGATTATAACAGAAAACTGAATTCAGGCAGTGACAGTAAAAAGTCCTTACAAGCCGCGAGCACATCACCTCACTCCCCACTTCGTCTAAGTTCGCTACGGCATGTGTAAAGAGCGGACTTGCGTTTATTTATTTTGACGCGCTCAAAGCAAATTTACGTGAAATTGTTTCCATCGTGTAAATATACTAAATTTTTGTACTCCGGCAACTATTTTTACTTTCAGTTTTAGTCAAGATGTCGTTTTCATTATTTTGACTTTCATAATCGTATGTTTTTCGGTATTTCACCTATTCGTTATGAATTATTTCGTATTAAGCGCGTTGTCACAGGCCATTCGGGGACAATACTCTTAGTTGTTGAAAAGAATAATGTGTTTTTAAACTTATGTTATTTCCC
>MNCL01000491.1:0-15479 GCA_001932985.1 Proctacanthus coquilletti
GTACACCAGGTATGAGTGATGGAAAAACATGCCCTAAAGAAGCTTCGTCCAAAAAAATTACGTTGTCCCAAGTCTCTCTTTCCAAGAGTCTATTCTCAATGCGTTTTCCAGACAGTAGCGGTTTCTTTATTGTGCTGCGAAATTTCACTTCATAAACCGGTAAACGTCTTATTATAGTATCAAATGACACATTTAGACCGTTTTTACGCAAAACCGCTTGTCCACCACGTAATCATAGGCCAAAATTCTTCTCGGATACCTGATAAAATAATCCTGTCCTCCTTTTTCGTTGTTTTTGCGTGGAGGCACGACCCAGTAAATCATCGACATTTTTTACTTCAGAATAATGTTTCACACACTTACTAACAAATGGCTTTGACTTCTTCATGTATTTAGCAGCCGCTCCGTATGACATTTTCGGTCCTTTTGGATGCAAACAAAAAAACACGGCTTCGTAACGTGATGCGTACGCGGCACTCATGACGAAAGAAGTCCTTCTGTGACAAAGAATCGAACGACAACTATGACTCTCTATACAAAGCGTCTCAGAGAAAGGGTCTCACTTCCTGCTCATATTCGAACCACCTCTCTAATGGTTTCCAAGAAGTTTCGCCAAACAGACTGTACCATATATCCGCTTGCTTTCTGAAGTGAAATCTCTTTTGTCGCGGTAAAATAAATTGCCGTGTTGAGAAATGGAAGCGTCACGAAAATTTAAACGAGTTGAGGAATATTGCCAGAGAAGGCGAGAAAAGGAGAAGAGAAATATCGAATGTACCCAGCAATTGTTTAATAATGGAAATTCAATTCCGTCAATCGTGATTTCCAGCTTGCAACACAGAATAAACTTGGTGCAATTGCTAAGAAACGCGAAAATTCGATGCCAAGGTTTCACGAGCTGATGAGAATGGGAAACAAAAAGGACTTTTGGTACATGTGATTCATAACCTTCTTTCAATAAATCGCTCACCATCTCGAATATTCTTAAGTAGTCCAGCTGGTTGACGAAAAATATTAGTTAGTTATTCGACTCATCATGGACATTTATAATCGATACACAACTACTGATGCTTACATTACATTATAACAGGAAAAGCTGCAGTGGCCACTGATGGTACTACGATTTACACAACTTTAAAAATTGCTCTCTCCAAGACACTTCCGTTATCCATTGAAATAGTACAATAATATTGAGCCCTCTTTAATTGCCTTCGGGTGCTGATCATTGATAAGATTAGTGTGGTCAGCGCAGAATTATTATATTACATTGACGCGAGTCTGAAACAAATTACTGGAAACTTTGATACCAATTTTGGAGGACTTGATATAATTTTAATTGGTGATCTAAGACAATTACCACCAGTGAGGGCAACACCAATTTGTAAGCAAATCAAACAACGAATAGTAGGCACCACTTTATGGCATGGACTTAAATTTATGGAATTAGATGAAGTGATGAGAGAAACAAATTGAATATTTTCAAACTTACTAACAAAGATTGGAAATGGTTCTCGTTTAGATGAGCACAAGACACAATTCCTGCAATCGCAGTTTTTCATAAAGGAAAAGGCTGATAAACTCCGTCCACATGGAATAGGACTGTTCCTGTCTAATAACTTAGTGATATACAGGCATACAACCAAGCTGTTTTGAATTTAGCTGAAAATGAAATCATTTCAAAAGCCAAAGATGTTTCCGTTGGTTGCCACGATGCAGAACAGGAAGCATTTGTCTGACAAAAGTTGCACAACTTCAGTCATTGTCAGGACTACCGCATAAAGTTATATTAGTTTTAAATAAATCATATATGCTGAAAACTAACACGGATGTTTGAGATGGATTGGCTAACGGTGCAATGGGTAAACTGACACATACAGAGTGTAACGAAAATAGTGAAGTGACACGCGTATGCCTGAAGGAAAGTTAGTGCTTACGTACAACAATATTATATTAGTCGAACAGCAGTACGTTGCGCGAAGATCATCTACGATTTATTTAAATACTAATAAAACGATTGCGACAAAAAGAAATCATTTTCTTTTGGTATCTGCCTGTACAGTTACTATATATAAATCACGAGAAGGAACATTCGACGAAGTCGGCTATGAGTATAAGACTCAGTCGCAGTAGTTAGTATATGTGGCATTATCTAGAGTAACGAGTATCAATGGACTTTATACTGTTACATCTAACAAAGATACGACATTTCATCATGGATGAAGAACACCGACTTCAATGGGGGCTTTGTAAGCAGAGTTTCGTAGACTCGCTCTATTAGAAACCATCAGCCAACAAATGATTGACTTCATAAGCACCAGGAAAGGACTGTCAACATATTCCTTGAATTGTCAACATAGAGTTCACAACAAAACAAATGGAGGCCATATCTGTAAATATGACAGCAATGGGGGAAATTTGTGCAGCGGGATGTATTATAGAAAGTGGCCAAACAATTCCCCTTGTAGCTGTGTATATATCACCAAATAAAAGGGTTAGTGATATAATAGATTTTATACACGAAATATTACTGGAATATACACCAGAGGGTGCAGCTATTAAATAAAAATTGGGGTGAAATGCCAATGATATTGAGTGGTGATTTTAATGTAAACTTCACCAAGCCAGACGTACAACCATTGATCGAATTCTTACATAATAAATTTACATTGAAACTAAATAATGATAAGACAATAGCAACGATAAGATCCGGAACAACGATTGACGATTAATCTCAAACTTTTATATCCTCTTTAATTTATCCTAAACCTACCATTTCATTTTTAGATTTTAGGGAAGGTATGTATACAAGTAAATAAATATATATTTTTAACTCATGAATTCACATAGTTCAATTATTCGTTTACACTACAAATTTCCCATTCATCTAACTTTGAATTTTCACTTCTAAGGCGCGCGACGACCACGCACACACTTTTTTTTGGTAAGCGTAAGATATTTGCAAGCCTTTCTGTAATAAGTGAGGACTCTAATCCTTGGTCCAGCAAGCCACAAATACGAAAGAAATGACTACCTGCTGATTAAATTAGGGCTATATCTGTTGCGAGAAGAATTAAAAAATACCCTTAGTTGTTACTAGTACTGTTTGAAGTCGTAGCCTTATTTTCTGTTGAAGCCGAAGAAACTGTAACGTATGTCTGTAGTGATGAAGAGGTCTGAGTAGTAATAGTTCTATTTCTGTGTCATTGTATGATGCTCTTCTTTGCATTGTTGGCAACGCTTGGCAAAAGGACAACTTTCGACTGTATGATTCGCGTATAAATAATTGGTGCATATCTTTTTATGCTTTAGAAAGGCGATACACTCATCACTGGATTTCGTAATTACGGACAAAATATTGTGAAATGATTTCCTTGACAGCAACTATATGCTGGATTCGATGAGGCATAATGCATACGACTGAAGGATTTTGAGGAACATGAATGTGACTCTCTTTATATATACATATATATATATGTATGTATATATATACATATATATATATGTATGTATTATACACGAAAGGGATTCCTTGATCTCCTGCCAACTCTGACTCTCCCCCCATGCTCACCCTCAAAGCATCAAACGGCTAAACGTACGCGCAGTACGGTGGGAGCGGAACATCCACGCACACATGCTTTGTGGCCTTTTTAAATTCGCCAGAATGCATTGTCTTCCTTTTTAGAAGTAACATAAAAACGAATTTTGCATTTTGGATGAACGTATAACGTATATATATGTATACGTATGTGATATAAGCATCCAAAAATAATACTTCTCAATATACAAGAATGCAAACAAATACATTTTTTCTCACAAATTACGCATTCCAAACGGGAGATGGGCGACCGACCAAAAGTTCAAGGTCAAGGGCTTAGAATTTGGTACTCACACCCAAGTGAATTATGGTTGTTGAAATATTGAACATAAATCGTACTGTGACGGATCCTGCATGCTAAGAGCAATATTCTTTGTTTTATATAGCTTAAATTATGATCCAAGAAGTACGTGAAGAGACAGTGGCTCACGTATTGAATAACGTCACACTTTAGTGTTAGAAATAATTATAGCAGTTTTACCAACTGGGCACTATGAATCATAAGTGCGTATACTCTAACGCACTTAAGTTGTAAGAAAAGGCACCTGGTCTGTACTCTAGTGTTGGTAAAGTGCAGCTTCCTGCTTTTCTTGCCTCTTCCTCAGTCGCCCTATAGTTTGATTATGGGTCTGTCCTCTGAGCACACGCATTACATGGATCGCAATAGAAAACACAACCTATCCTTCCAAATAACTTCTTTTGGAGCGAAACAAATTATGGAAGATAAGCTTACGCCCACTTTCAAAGTACAAGGTCCTAAATTACTACAGATTTATTTTGTTGGAGAGAATGAGCAAGAAACACGCTTAAGATGCAGCAACTTCCCTGATGTAAAGTAAGGCCTGGTTACACAACCGATGCTGCGATGCTGCACCTTAATAATCCGCACATAACGAACTTAAAAACTACTCTCAAGAAAGTTTCTCAAAATTGTAAAAATTTAAGTTAAATAAAATTGTAACACACGTTGATAAAAAAACAACAAACGCTTATAGAGGGCGCTTTAATGCACCAAGGGCAAGTGAAGTAGCACTGGTCATAGTTGGACAAGTTTAAAAAACGAGGTTGTATTACAAAGTCATGATAACAAAATAAAACATAGCAGTGAAATGCACGATTCGTATGAAGTCTTGCAATACCCGCTACTTTTCTATCTTGGTGAGGATGGTTGTTCCATTGACATCTCGTGGATTGACCCCAAAACGAAGTTATCCCTTCGAAAAACAGACAAACAGAAATCAACCAATTAGTCAGTACTTAGTTGATATGTAGTTAAAAATTCAAACAAAGCGGTTAAATTTCATCAGAAGTACCAAGCGCAACTTAGAGCTAATAGTTGCATACATCTTAGAGATGCTGTAGGAAGACAAGATACCAATATCGCTCAGTTTTGTTATCTTACACTGGATCACCGTGAACCTATATGCATGAAAAGACTCAGGACGCCGTGCAATATGTCCGCTATTATGGTCATACTGATCTATTCATTACATTTACATATAATCCTCAATGGAAAGAAATTCCAAATGCATTACTATCTGGATAAAAACCCCACGAAAGTCATGATATCATAGATAGGCTAATTCACTTACGATTTAATTGAAGAAGTGTTTTATACATTCTGCCGAATAGCAAAAGCCTGGTTTGCCTCATATACACGTTTTGTTGTGGCTACCAGACCCTACGAAAGATCCTCTCCTTTATAAATTTATCAAGGCCGATATGATCCACGGGCCTTGCGGAAATTTAAATAACAAATCACTTTGTATGAAAACCGGTAGCTACAACAAAAAGTTTGCTCGGCGAAGGGCCTCAGGAGAGCAGTTGAACTCAATGGTGGGGGTCTTAATAAGCATTGGATAGTGCCATATAACCCTATGAATATTAACCTTGAGCACTCTATGAAAATTATCGATACATCAGCAACTTCTAGATTGTATGAAGAATTCTATCTCTTCCCATCCATGAGAGGTTGCCGACAATCGTCTGCCTCGCTATGCATTTGGAAAATGGTCCCCGTGCTTATTTTAACCCAAATGACTCAAATTATTTGACAAATGCAAAACACTTCTTTATGTTGAAGTTCGCTCTTACTATATATGAACAAATAATAGATTTGGGAGAAGAAAATGGAAATGACGTCAATGGCTGGCCGGGAGTAAAAAAAGATCAGACTTTAGGCGGTGTATATACCACCCAACCAAATAACACCGAGTGTTATTATCTTCGCCTTTTACTTCATGAAGCCAGAGGCCCCACATCTTTTTTTGGAATTGAAGACTATTAACGGCACGATTGCTAGAAGACAAAAAGCATTGAGATGCAGCTATGGACGAAGCTGCGTTTGTGATTCTCCGTTTAGATTATGGGAGTTTCTTTGGTAATAATATTACTACTAATAAATCTCAAGGACAGTGAAAATGGTCGGCATTAACTTAAGAGAGGAATGTTTCTCACACGTACATTTTCATATCGTATCTTTCAGAGTGAGCTTTGCCACTAGCCACCACCATCTTAGCCCAAGAATTCAAAACCACAAACGTGGTTTACAAAAAGGTACTGAGGTAAATAAAATTCAATTTTCTGGTAACGTCATTTATGTTTCGAAATATTGATTTTCTCTTTGTATCCAAAATAAGTCTCATAAACTGTTCTTTTCTATCTAGACTTATCATGCTCAATTTTTAATATTGACTAGTAATGGATATGGTTGTAAAAAATTTGGTTTGCACACTTTGCACATTATCTGAATGTAAGCCATACGGTACTTCTTCTGCGATTTCTAATTTTAGTGCTCTTAAAATGATAAATCTTGATCAATCTTAAGAGATTGAACATCTACTAGCTCAACTAGACAGCGAAAGTTAAACTCTGGCAAAAGCATGTGCTTCAAAACAATATATCTTTTTTACGCATTTTGTTTTTGCTGACACGATTCGAAAAGCTGCGAAGATATATGTTAGTTCAGCGAGTTACATTTTTGTACCAAGTCGAAAGTTCTTTTATTAGTCGGCCTTTTCCTCCATGACCGGCATTCCAATAAACGAACTTTCCGGCAAAGTACATTAAATAATTTGCTATATGTAATGTAGTAAATATTATTACTACTTTGTATTTCTAGGTTTCTATCACACAGTTATGACACCACGATGTTTCAATAACCAATAATCCCGCGGTAATATCTTTTTGGCTACTTTCGCTATATCTTTTTCTTTTAATAACTGTGCATTGATCCTTTCGGTAATTTAAATTTTAATAATTAGTTTATCTTGTTTTAGTTTGCAATTCTGTCTAAAATCGCTCTTTCAAACACGAAACTCGCTGATCAGACGCCATAGTGTAGTACATTCTACTAAATACTAAACAAAAAGAAGTCACAAATTAATTACTCCCCGTCGCAATTTAATTACTCCTTGTGTGAACCTCTATTATTGTGTCGATAACCATTTTATACATTACCAGCTCTCAAATCGATATTGTAAGAAATTCCTAGCCAATGTATATTAGAGCATATTTCATAGATTGTCTAATAGTTTTATGTTTTTAGGTCAATTATTGTTTTTCATTGCTTTCGACGACTGTAATTGACGTGCTTACTTGAATTAGAAAAACAGTAACTCTGTGTTGTATTTGGAAACCACGTTCCGGTATTTACTGGCTTTTAAGTGCGGCTGATCTTGAAGCCTTTGTTGCGCGGGTTATAAAGCCTCCTCAGATAACCAGGACAGGTTCCAGGTAAACGACCTCTGAGTACATAAAACTGGCTCTATAAATAAAATTGGCCAGTAGGAGACTCTTGAAAAAAGAAGTAAATGTTTTTCTTTTTCGTGGTTGAGATATTTTACTCCAATATGGGTTGACGGGTCCAATGAGTTTAGTTCAAGATGTTCCGCATGATCCGCTTCATGCTGACAACAAGCGATAGCACTTGCTTAGACCGACAGCATGCTAATGATGAAAGATAAGAGTATTGTTTACTACCAGTTTTCTCATTGTTAAGTCTGCATTTTTCAGGAGGCTTATCATCCGTCAGCGCCACAATGTTTCCATTCTTTTTTCACACTGTGCTATTGTGTTGTGTTTCTTGCGTGAAAATTCCCCCTTTCTGTTTATGATTTTAGTCTACACTTTGCCCTTCTTTTCAACGTATGCTTTATGACACTAGTTTTTTCAACCCCTATACTGCCAATGTTATCTGTACAATCCGTCTTCTCCAGTTAAATTATTTTAATATAAATTATTCTATTCTCTTCTTTTTTTGTATTTGCAACTAATTTCAAAAATAAATCTTTTTCCAATATAGAACAAAATTAAATTTTCCCTTACACATATTATGAAAAGACATATGCGTATAGATAAACGAAAATTGTAATTGCTAATAGTTAAGAGTATCTTAACAAGTTTTTCATTTACTGCCGTGTCCACTTTTATTCAGTGATAATTTAACAAGTCTGTTTGGCACTGAAATTGTCTAAAACCCACAGTAGAACATTAGTATTTTTATTTTTTAAATACTTTATTTTTTTCTTGATTTTGTAAATTGGAGCATTGTCTTGTTGTAATACGAAATCTTTCCCAATTAATCTGCTCTTCAATATAACAATCGTTGTCGATAGATTTAAACAAATTTTGGTGTTAAAATCCTATAAAATTTCTGTAATCTTTGAGAGTACATTTACATCATTAGTCAGGGTTGCGTACAACACTAGACTGCCATCTTAACTCTTTCTGTTGTCATCGCGAAAAAAAAGTCATGTTAAAGAGTATGGCTTTAGAGGTAAAAACATACCTGTAATTGGCCAGTGTAATCTTCTTTGTTATTTTAATTATTTAGTTATTGATTGTCCTAAGATCTTGGAATTCTCAACATTTAAAAAAATTGGAATAAATATACGCTTTTTCAATTTAAACAACAACACAACCTGTGAAACAATTATAATATTACAGAATCTAGTGATGTAGGGCCTTTTTTCAGGGTAAAGAAGAGCTGACACCAAAGGGTGTCATCCTCGTATCGGTCATTTCAAGCTGAAAATTATACTGTTCTACGCATTGACCCTCCGCAGAAGTCATGAAAGTCATTTAAAATTTCACTAAACCTAGATTATTGGTTATCTTGATAGTCATAACAGTCAAGTCGTCAGGTCAATTAAGAGTTTATCTGCATCACCGAAATTTAAGTGAAAATATTATCAGAAATATTATTGAGATTATATCTCAGCTCAAAGGAACAGCTTATACCTTGCGCTATATGCATGTGTTTTCGTGTATCTATTAGGAATTTATACTTCAGTTTTAATACTTGAATTTATATCGCTTTTGCTATTTTTTCTGAATATCGTAAATTGAGCTTTATCCATGTTTGACGTAAGTTTATATCAAAGAGGTCCAATTAAAAAGTCATATAATGCCTGATTAATTCTGATATAATATGATATTGTTAATATATTATACAAAAGATACAGGAAAAACTCAAGTATAGAACTCTGTGGAACTCTAACTTCTAGAGAATCCTCTTTGATCTGTGTATGTTTGTTTACTTTGGTTTCCATTCTCAGATTCATCAGGTAGGATTGAATTAGTTTTATCGTAATTTTCCTAATTCTAAGTTCTGCAAGCAAGCATAGTAGCAATTATGTCTAGAAGCTTTTTGAGAAAATACAATTATGGTATATTTCCCCTGGTCAAATATTTTATTAATGGTTTCTAACGTGCTAATATACTGCTTACTCTTTGAAACCCATATTGTTGATAGTCCATGTTGCATTTCTTTTGTATAACATGGGATAGCCTATTATATATTCTCATTAATCTTACAGATATCATTTAGTGGTGTAGCCGGGCGATATTTATTAAGGCTTCTTTGGCACCATCTTTATGAGACTTAATTATCCTAAGTTTTAAAATGTCCTGTCAGAACTGATTAATAAGTTGCACAGCGTCTATGCGTAATTTGCTTTATTTAATTCCTAACGTTTTCTTTTGTATTATCTTTCATTTCATTTATTACTCGGCAAATTTTCCTAGTGCTTTTTCCTTCTTTCGTTATTTTTTACCAGAGATCCACAGCTCAGCTTATCTGATGTATATAACTTCATTTATTTTTCTTTTAAACTCATATGTTAATGCTTCATGGCAAAGTTCTTTTTTCTGTAGCATGTGTCGTCTGCCACGTTCTTTTATGTTGCTTAGAATGCCTCCTGTAGTCCATGTGTTGAGAAGTCTGTGTCTGGTTGACGTCATAGTAGTTCTGTAATCACGTCTATTAACTTTTCACATTAATAATCTTATCTTCGTCGAGCTTCGATTGAAACGAATTTAGAAATAAACCCCTGCTTGCTCAGATCTACATGTAATTATGGTGATAATTTTTCCCTTCACTTTTTCCTGATTTTATAAAGATATAAATATTATTTTATAGTTATAACTGGAATCATCAAACTAGTAAAAATCGACGTTACTTCTCGTTAAGTGTGTTGTCTTGTAGTCATGCTTTCGTCACCACCGTTAACTAAATCATCTAGGTAGAATTGCGTTTGTGAATTTTTCTAATCATGTTATTTTTTTGGATATTCGTCAATTTCAGATATAAAGTCATTCGCATTGTCACCGGATGGCTATAATGTGGTATTGAAACATACAGTATGTTTAAATGGTTGAACGTGGACGGCAAAAGTCAAAAAAGGATAATAAATTGAGAAAAGTATATACGTTCTACGTGTATGCTCTATTGTGATGCTTTATTATTAATAAGTTGTCCAGTCGTCACCATTATCCTTAACTGACTGGACTCTCCGAGGCATGCTTTCTACTATTTTAATAGCATAATCTGTAGACAAAGACCTCTACATAAGTCGAATTTGACGAAATAATTGCTTATTAGTGACTGTCAATTGGGAAGCTTTCGTTCTCTTCGTCACGAACTGCACCAACGGAGCCAGGCGTGCATTATGTTGTTCAAGTATTATTAAATAAATAAAAACTCTACTGAATGTTTCTTCTCCCTCATCGCCCCTTCAACATTTGCGACGAGAATTCACAGGATTTCTTCAGAGCAAAAAGATTTTACGGAATTACTTTTGCTGAACATTGATCGCAAGTATACCGGCAAGTTTTAATATTGAGTACTTTGATGGCTCAAAATGCAAGTTCGAGCGTTGGAAATTACGATTGGAAGGTGCGTTCGACATATTTGGCATCGAAGATGACGATATCAAAAAAAGGTATTTTCTGCATTATGTAGGACAGGAGACATTTGAAATGCTTTGCGATACCCTGTCACCGGCCGAACCAAAGACTAAGGCCTACAAAGTACTGGTGGACACTATTTCGAAATTCTACAGACCAAATCTGGTGCAAGTAACAGAATATTATAAGTTCAATCAAGGGAGCAGATTGAGGAGGAATCCATTCAGGAATATTTAACAGCCTTAAGGAAGATGGCAATCACGTGCGGTTTCGGTACGTACTTAGATACAGCAATAGAACAGGCTATAGAACTAGCTGGAAGTCTGAAAGTATCACAGCAGAATTCGACGCGACTTTATAATCATACAAAAGAAGTGAACGCACTCCAAAGGAATGATAAAATTCCCAACTCACACGAAATATCAGAATTCCCCAACGGGAAGAAAAAGAGCATTGACAAGCAGATAAAACCGAATAGAAGTACAAAAAAATGTTTTCGGTGCGGACCAGAAAATCATCTTGCAAATCAGTGCAAATATAAAGAGGCAATTTGTCGGAGCTGTAACAAGAAAGAGCATTTACAAACAGTGTGCATGCAACGGGCACAAAATCAGGTGAAAAATCATATTTTATATGTGAACTCAATTTACGATGACGCCGACAAGATGTGGGCGTACCCGAGTATCAATGGCAAGAAGATTAGAATGGAGCTCGATAGGGGGTCTTCAGTTTCGATTATAGAATCAACAGAGTTAAGAAAATACCTTCCAGATTAGAAATTGGCCAGCGCGGCAGTGAACTTAAAAACATATTATACTACAGATTTCCAAGTTTTAGGTTGCATGTATCAAGATTGACGAAAAGAAAAGGAACAACTTGCCACCGTACGTAGTAGAAACAAACAAAAATGTACTTTTTGGTCGCAACTGGATTCATGCTTTTGGATGGGAAGTTATACTCAAAAGTTTAAAAAACGGGAAGTTAAGCAGATTTCAACGGGTAATCAGGTACATCTTAAAAAATTAATTGATGAATGTGGGATTGATCCTGGGGTAGGTTAGGAATAAAAGTCAAGACAGTCAGTTTAATTCACTTCGGTTTAATTAACTTTAATTAGAATAATTCAGTGTTATAATAGCAGATAAGTATTCGTGGCTTATAAGGCTTAACTTTCAGGAAATAGCACTCGGTAAAACAGCGTAGTCAGCTCGATCAGCTCCAGGTAATTGAACACAGCACAGCGACTTCTAATAACAGCGCGAATTTTAATTTCAGCTCAGCTTGGTCGGCGGATCTACTGCAACTGCAACTGCCCAGCGTTTCCGGGTACTCCAGCGAAGGGACTTTTGAACGTAGCGGTATTTAGAGATTGCAGTTTCACAATTGATTGATATTTGTCGCTTTTTTTTTCTTTTTCGTTGCAGGCTTACTACCTGGATTCGAATTCCCACATGAATATACAGACCTTTTGGAAGAAAGTATGGGCGAAATTGAGCGGGAGCCTGCTAAAAGTAAACTTAGAGAACATTTAGATTGGGCGACCCTAGTTGTGCCTGTGGTTAAATCGATCGGTAAAGTTAGATTATGTGGAAACTTAAAGGTCTCATTCAATCCGCAACTTAAAATAGATCGAAAGGCATAATATATTCAATGACCTGTTAGAACTGAAGCCCCGGATAAACTGACATTTAATATCCGTAGAGGTCTTTTAAAAGCACGAGGCTACTATATGGACTTAATTGTGCACCTGCAAAGTGGCAGCGTAAAATTGAAAGTATTTTAAAGGGTATTACCGGTGTTGCCGCCTTTTTAGATTATGTGTGCATCTCAGCTAAGAACGAGGAAAAACATTTCTAATACGCAAAACTTTTCTAATACACTTGAGCCACTACATAAACTCTTACGAAATGACACAAAGCTTCACTGTACGTCTGCTTGCGAGAACGCTTTCTTAAGGTTGAAAAGGGAAACGTTGTCAGATAATGTCCTAGTACATTATAATAAAGGCTTACCTATTAGTCTTACTACAGATGCATCACCCTACGGAGTGGGCGCCGTCTTATTCCATATTTTCTCGGATAAATCGGAACGTCCACAATTCCACTCAAAGAAAATGATAAGGAAGGTCACAAATAGATAAGGAAGCATATGCTATTGTGTTCGGTACAAGAAAGTTCTACCAGTTTTTATATGGCACAGAATTTTTACTATATACGAATCATATATCGTTAGTTCAGATTTCTTTACCCATCTAGAGTTTACCCGTTATGCCAGCAACTCGTATGTAGCGCTATGCTCTATTTTTGGAAAGTTTTAACCATCAAATTAAATACAAGCCTTCAGAAGCAAGTGGAAACGCCGATACGCTTTCTAGGTTACCTATCGAAAAACAGGAAGCTCTGCACTTAGAAGAATCGGATATTTTCGGGTTAAACCAAATTGGGAGTTTACCAGTAACTGCAGCTAAAATTTCAGAGGAAACAGCTAAAGATTAAATCCTCTTGCCACTTCTGAAAGCATTGAAGGAACGTAAAAATTTCGGCCAAATGAAAGCTTTAATACTCATCAAACCGAATACTCTATTCTACCGGGGTGCTTTATGCGCGGACCAAGGGTGGTCATACCACAATCCTTACAAAAGCGAATCTTACACGATTTATATACGGGTCATTTCGGAAACAACAAGATTTAAAAATCTAGCTAGAAGTTACTATTAGTGTCCTAGAGTAGATTATGATATCGAGAATGTAATTAAAAATTTTCCAGAATGTAACAAATATAAAAATAAACCTATTAAGGTAGCGGTTCATCATTGGCACGAACCGGACCAACCTTTTGAGCGAATTCATTTAGACTGCAGGATCTTCCCAAGGTCATTACTTTCTTTTAGTTATCGATGCTTTTTCAAAGTGGCCGGAAATTCACCTAATTAAAAGAATAACTACGCAAAATATCATTTCAATTTTACAAAACATCTTTTCAACGTTTGGTCTGTCAAAGGTAATTTGTACAGATCAGGGTGTGCAATTCGTAAGCCCAGCATTTAAAGACTTTTTAAGGCAAAACGGGATTGTGCATTAACGCACAGCTACTTATCACCCTGCTACAAATGGGCTGGCGGAACAATATGTGTAAATTTTAAAAAACAAGCTTAAATGTAAGCAGTGAGGGACACGATATTCAATTGAAGCTCAATCAGATCTTAATTTAGTACCGCATTACTCCTCATTCTTTAACTGGGAAATTTCCGACAGGATTAGTTTACAACCCGAACTTCCACCGAAACATGCATTTACAAACACATTTTCACCCACTACCATACGAAATTTTAATGCAAATGATCGCGTCGCAGTCCGTAATTATACCGATAAGGAAAAGTGGAAATACGACGCAGTTTGAGGAGAGAGGGAAAACTAAATTATAAAATCTTATTCGATTATGGTAGAGTTTGGCGTAGACATGTAAACCAGATGTAATCAATTGGTGATGAAGGAAAAGATAAAAATCCTAAGAAAGCAAAAAAAAATGATGAAGTAAAAGATAAAAATCCCTAACAAAATCGAACTCGGGTAATTCGGAAGTGAGTTGTTCAATTAGTGTAGGTGTAGAAAGAGAACCCGTAGAGACTAGTTTATGAATAAGTCATTATTTACTAGATCTTATTGATGAATCTCATGAAATTTTATTTAATTAATTATATTTCTATAAATCTTGTATACACAGTTAAATTATTATTAAGGAATTAAATTTATAATCCTAAGAATTTGGTTGTCCCAATCGCGGTCCAAGTTTTTCTTCGTCCAAGTGAATCTCTTTCCAATGTATTTTTCGGACAGTAACGGTTTCTTTATTGTGCTACAAAATTTCACTTCATGAGCCAGAAAACGTCTTCTTATAGTATCACATGACACATGTAGACCCTTTTTACGCAAAACCGCTTACCACATAATGACAGGCAAGAATTCTTCTCGAATAACCTGTAAAATCACCCTGCCTTTTCGTCGTTTCGTTTCGCATCAAATGTATTTTTGCTTACTTCGGAACTTCTAATTCTTGATAATATTATTTTGGCTACTTTGATTGCACTAGACGTTCTTCTCTGATTTTTCAAAGTATTGGTTATTTTAGTTGTGAAGCACGAAGTCCTTTTGAGACGAGGCCAGATGGATTTTATATAAATAGCAATGTGCCATGGCCTCTTAATTGCACCAAAAAATCTATACAATTTTGACTGTACAACGTTCACACTACCGAGAACAAATCTAGAGATTTTAAGACCATTTATATTTCGCAAAATCGGACACAACTAAATTGAATCTCTCAGTGGCGTAGTTATTTGTACTCAGCCCCGCTGCGGGTTATCAGACAATAGATTCCAATTTTTTTATTATTTTTTGTAATAGAATTTTTGTTGCCCTTACAGTTTTGTCACTCTGGCTTATAGTCCTATCAGCGCAATATAGCGACGAAGGTTATGATGTCCGGCATACTGTTTGTGTACCAGGTGTATGCATAAGTTGTTGCCGGTTTAACAAAAAAATGGCGCCAGCAAAAAGAACGCAGGCCACTAATTTGACACAGACGCCATTTTGTTTGTCTGATATTAGACGACAAACACACAAAAGTTGAGTCCGCCAAAAACTAGCGTCTTTGTTTTATCGTACAGTGATCATGTCGAGTTTCGTACCTGAAAAAG
>MNCL01000492.1:0-15419 GCA_001932985.1 Proctacanthus coquilletti
ACTTCGGAAACTGTGATCTTTTCTGGTAACTCCTCTATAGCTATTGCTTTCTGAGGCTCTTCTTCAGGAAGTGGTTCAGCAATTTCTTCCACTATTACTGACGTAACAGGCTCTTTACCTTCCTCTTCCACAACGCGTATTTCAGTGACTTCATGTTTTGCACCCTTCCTTTTCTTAATTACTCGTTTTGTTGTTTTGACTGATTTTTTCTTACCATCTTCAGCTATGGTTTCTGATATGATTACTTTTTCGGGCAGTTCGACAAGTGTTATTTTGGCTGGGGTTTCTTCATGTACAAGTGGTTTTTCATCTTGCTTTGTTTCTTGTATTTGTTCTTGTGTTTCTTTTGTTTTCTTTAGTGTACGTTTAGTAATTTTTCGAACGGTTTTATCTTCCACGAAGGCCTCTTTTTCATCTGTGGGTTCTTGTTTGTATTGTGTGGGTGTTTGTTGTGTATCTGTGTAAGAAATTGCTTGTGTTTAGAGTTTCATATTTATTTGTGTTTATTTAGATATGGGTATGTATTTACTCTGTATTTGTTTATAGTAGGAAAGCTATACGCCATAATTTCGTTATATTAAAAGAAAGCTAACGTACTTACCGCTACCAATGGAAACCTGTTTTTGTTCAATATTGACTTTGTGTAGTTCATAGTGCAAATTTTCGTCTGCGCTAAAGTAGGTTACTGGCTTTGTTCTTAAGTCCATTGCTTGGTCAAAGCTTGGTGTATATTCCGTAATCAAGGATGTATGTGGTTCTCTACTTGGTACAGTTTCTCTTGTGGAGTAACTTTCATGTTTTGTTTGATTTTCGGAATCAAAAATTGAGGCTTCACTGATTATTAGCGAGTTAGTTGTTTCAAGTGTAACGTCTGAATATCTCTCTCGTGCAGCCATTTGCTGCTCTGAAGGGAGCTCTTGTTCATTAACTACGGTAAAAGCCTTCTCGGCGACGGGTAAACACAACTGAATATCTTGCTTAAGATGATGTGATAATGGTACATCTTTGGAATAAGGTGTGACATTTTCACTGACTTCAAGACTTTCTTGTGTGGGTAATTTCTGTAATGCACATATGCCAACTGAAGCGGTGTGCACCTCATCTACCTTACTTTCGTATGGATAGATATTGTCTGCCGTAGTTACTTCAGTTGTTTCAGCCGTATTTAAGTTTTGTAAAGAAGGGAAAGCCACGTTTGATTCAGGCTTTAAATCGGCCAATTTTGTTATGGACTCATTAGTTTGATGTTCATAGGTAATATAAGTACTTTTCATAGTCATACTTAAATTTGCTTGCTCAGTTTGGGGAAGACTTGCTAGTTCAATGTATCCTTCTTTGAATGAAGTTGCAGTTTCGTTTGTTACAACAGCGTTTTTTGTTAGTTCATAGTCCGTTCTTGCTTCTTGTTTGTTTAACTTGAGGTCATATACATATTTTCCAGTACTTTCGAGTGATAGTGTTTCATCAACAATTTTTTCCTTTAAATCTATGAATTCTGGCTCTATTTTCACAATATTCATTTCTCCAGTTTTAAGGTCCTTTGTGCTAGCAACAGGAAGTGTTTCTTCCACTGTAGCAGCCTTAAGGTCTTGCTCAATTAAATGTCCTTTGATCGTAGAGGCTTCGGTTTGAAATTCTTTGAGATCATTGGTAGTCTCTGCCGAATCCACAGTCGTTGTTTCAACTGACTCATACTCACGTAGGGAAATATTTGCATTTCGTGTTTGTGGTGTTTCTTCCTTACTTATGGTTTCAGAAGCTTCGCATGCCACAGTTTCTAGAATATTTTGAGCAGTAAATAAAGTGGTGTGTATTTCTGCTTGCGTAGTTTCCCGTTTCTCTGGAACGCTATCTCTTATTTGGTTTATAACAAATGCTTCTTCAATTAAGATTGGTTTTTGCACGTCTTTTAAAATGTTTGCTTGCTTGCGGGGCTCTTCTTTAAGTTGAATTTCATGTTCTTTTGTGAAATCTGGTTGTTCAGATATTTCAACAGCATGCATTTTTTCCAAGGCTGTGTTAGCATAGCTCTTTTCTATATCCAAAATTTGTTTCATAGGTTGTACAGTTCCAAAAGGTATTACATCTATAACAATGGTTTCTTGATTGGATCGGTCCGTGAGTGGTTTAGCATTATATGCAACTTCAGGAATCTTTTCAAAAGGTGCTGTTGCCTCTTGCAATAAAACTTCTTTGACTAATGCTGATTTATTTGTTTCAGTAATTGTCTTGTGTGCGGTTGTTTCAGCAAATTTAGAATCTTGAAAAAGTTCCTCTTTTTCATTAACTTCTGCTGTCTTCGTTTCATAGTATTTATTAACCTCATGTTTTATTTCAGCCATTTCACTCCTTGGAAGCGTGAATCCTTTTTGGTAAGTACTAGTCTCATATATTTGAGTTTCTGATACAGTGCTTTCATTTTTGGTTTCATGTAGGTTAACACTCACCCTCTCTTCGTGGATTTCAAATGGCTTTAATTCTTTTGGTGCAAGCATTGAATGCTGCTGTTCTAAAACTGGGACTTTGAATTCTTCAGTTCCTTCTTTTGCTTGTTTTCCTTCAGGAATATGTACGGGTTCTAGAACATCTTCCTTTTCTTCAATTTGAAGTCCTGTTAGTATAGCAACTTGTTTGCTATCGGTAAGTCCAACATTTAATTTTTGTTTTTCTACAGTATCCTTGGAGTAAGGTGAAATATCCTCATAGGGAATTGTTTCCGTTATAAGAGTTTCATTTACGTAATCAGCTTTTGGTTTAACTTTCTGCATATTTGGATGTTTTTCTTTTAAATCTTCCGTAGCTACATCTACCAGAGTTTCCTCTACAAGAAGCGATTTAAAGGTACCAAATTCTTCTTTGGTTATTTTACTTTCGGGAATTGTGGGCGTTTTAAATGCTATTTCTTGATCAAATACTTGTCCTGTAGAGATAAGTGCTGTCTCTAAAGCATTCATATTAATGTTAATAGTTTTGTCTTCGGGCTTATCTTCACTAGGAAGTATTGATTCACTCTCTAATGTATGTATTTCTTGCACTGAAAGTTGGATGAAGTGATCTCTACTTATGTTTCCGGTTTCTGTTACCGGTTTTTTATCGTCCAAGGGGGTTGTAGTTCTATTGGTTAAAATTTCTTCAACCAATACTGATTTTCTAGTATCTGTAAAACGGGCATCTGCTTTGGTTTCGACTTTAGGTTGGTCCTTAGTTAATTCGACTTCTTTTTCAGAAAATTGGCAAGTCGTAACTTGTACTTGATTTTCAACTACATTTAAAGTCGAAGATACCTTTTGTTCTTCCGGTAAAGGTTTGCTTTCATGAACATCTGTAGCTTCCATTGGGAAGATTTCAGAAGCAGAAATTCCAACAAAACTGTCGAGCCCAACTTTCGCTTCCATCATCGGTTGAGTTATCCCTGAGAATTCATCAATGCATTCGTGAACGTCTGGTACATTCTTCAAGTTCACTTTAAGTCCATGAGTTGTGCTAGGCGTGGCTGTTTCTTGTGGTATTTCTTTTGGTATATACTGCCCTTCTTTTATTTCGCTTTGTGGCAAAGTAATGCTGAGAGATTCTTGAGTATCAAACGATAATTTTGCACTATGTTCAATAGATTTTATTGTAGTTAAAATATCTGTCTGTTCAAGGGCAATTTGTTCAGAAGTTGTTTTCTGTGGAAAATCTAATACACTTACAGCAGCAGTGGATGATTTTGTACTTTCTGGGATTATATCTCCAACAGAGACACCTGCATGAACTTCTTCAATAATTATTGATTTAAATTCTTCACTGGGTACAATTTTACCGGACTGCTTAGGAAGTTCTTTTGAATCAAATGGAATAGTTTGTATATGGGAGATATTTTCATAAACTTGAACTGGCTCCTTTGTAGTAAATATCGTCGATATTTGGCTGGCTGGGAGTTTTTTCTGAGGTGCTAAATTTTCGAAATTATCCAAAACAGTTTGCTCTCCAACGAGACCTTTCTGATAATTGATAAGCGATATTTCTGCGAAAGCTTTGTCCAACTTGGCTTCTCTAATTTCGTCAACTGGTGATTGTACTGAAACTTCTTGAGTATTAGCTGCTTTGAATTCTTGTGTACTGAGTGAAATATGCGGTTGAGCTTCCTCCCTAGGTGTAATTTTTAGAATCGTTTCATTTTCCATCGGTTGCAATGTATTAACAGAAATGTGATGTTGTGTATTAAATTCTGCTTTCCCAGAAGTTGTTTCAGGTAACATCCTCGGCTGGAAATCTTGTTCTTTTTCTTGAGCCTGGACAATATTAATTTCAGATGCCTCATTTGTTTCGTAATCGACATTGCCTTTAAATGTAGAGAGATGTTTTGCGTAGTCAGTTAGTTCGGAGGTATCCAAAACTTGTGTTTCCATTGATATTTTTACATTGTGACCTAAAACAATCTCATCAGCTGTTTGCTTGGCAATATCTGTAGGAGTAGTAAATTCACGTTCACTTTCATGCAGTATTGGTTCAGTAACTACCATTGAACCTAATTCGTTTATTTCAGTAATAGCTTTTTTTGCTGGAACGTCTGTAAGGACGATAATTTCTTTTGGCATTTCATTAGAGGTTATTGTAGTCGATGTAATATGTCGGTGCTCCACTAAATCAACTTTAGCTTCTTTTAAATCTGCATAAAATGTATCAACATTTGATGTTGGTAACTGTGCAGTTATTTCTGATGTAATTATACTTTCCTGTAGAACGAAACTACTTAATGATGAAGTTTGCATGGGAGCCTTGTCCCGGGATAGTTCACTTTCAGATTCTTTTATAGAAGTCTCAGATACTTGAAGAGGGATGTTTTCTGTAATATCCAGATTTGCGTTATACATTGTAGCTTTTCCTTCCTCTACTAATTTTGTCGTCCTATCTTCAGACCTTGTTTCTTCTGTTAAATAGCTTTGGTGGGTTATAATAGATCCTGTGGCTGCTTCTGTAGGCACTATAACTTCAGGATAGTATTTTGATGGCTTGTCTTCCGCAATGGTTTCGGAAATTTGCATTGATTCGTTCAGTCGAACTGAGAATTTTGGTTGTACTGTAGGCATAGTTATCCTCATATCTTCAGGAACAACATACTCTTGTTTGTCTATTTGTTCAACGTCGATGCTTCGATGAGGTACAAACGACTTTTGGGCCTGTACAATTGGTGCTTTTACCAAATCTGTAAATTCTGTTTCTTTTATTGCAGCAATTTGTTGGATTATTTCCTGAGCTTCGTGAGGTAAAATAGACGGCATTGCTTCTTCTTTGTTGATCTTTTGTTCTTCGTATGTTCTTGCTGTTTCTTGTATTAAAGGTGCATTTATAACAAGAGATTCCTTTGGACTTAATTCACCCAACTGAGCTGTGGCTTCCCTCTTTGGCAAAGTCTCTAATCTACGAACATCCTCCTTAATGTCCACCTCATAGACTTCAATCGTCTTATTATCCGACAATATTGTTTGTGCTTTTTTCTCAACTTTCTTGATGCTAAATTTTTTCTCATCTTCTTTTTCATTTGGAATTATTTCTTGTGTCACAATATTCTTCTGAGGTATGATTTCAACTTGCGCGTTAAAGGTTTCTGACTTATCCCCTGATATCAGAGCAGCACTATCGAATTTTTTAATTTCTAAATTATCTTCGGGCACGTTGCACGGAAGAGATTTCAGTTCTTGTGGCTTAACAATATCAAGGTTATCCACAACTTCAAATTCGATATCCTCTACGCTGTGTTTAGGTTTTAAGGTTTTCAGTTTTTTAGTTTTTTGTTTTAGTTCTGTTTTCGTTTTTATTTCTAAATCTGTTTCATCCGAAATATCTTGTTTAATCATTTCCGTTTTACTTAATACCTTTTCCGTGATTGCATGATGTTCTTCGATTATTTGGGTTTCTGCGAATGTAATGTATTTCATGTAGTGTGTTAGACTTATTAGAATATAATGTATTATTATTATGAAAAGCTTTGCGCGAACAAGATTAACCACAGATGTATTTGTGCTTTATATTACATGATGGCTGGTGACTAACAAGGTCTCTTGTATATTTACATTATTCTTACCTTATATTCCTCCTCTGTTGTTGTATTGGCTTTTAAATAATTTAAATAAAACTCTTGATAAATTAACGCTAGAAATATTAACTACATTTAAATACTAGCTGGCGGGGTTAATTAGTGATTATAAATAGTTTAATTTGCGTTTTGCAGCTTATATGATAACAGAACACTCAAGCGAGATTTAAGGAATGCGTTGGTTATTAAAACTCTATATCCGGACCTGTCGCAATTATTGTCCGTTCTTCGATAAACGTTTGCTCTGCAATAGTTAAGCAAAAATTAAAGCCGCACTAATTCAAGCCCTTTCATATATGATGATACCTACCGATTCGTATATGCTTAACAGCTTCGAATTCATCTACAGTTTCGGACGTTTCAACTAATTTCTATATTTATGTAAAAAAAACCTTCAGGTGAGTCTGCTAAGATGTAATGTTAAACAGAATAAGCAAACCTCTTTTGTGAATTTCCATTCTTGTGAAATGAAATCGGCTCTTACGAATTTTTTAATAACCTCCTCAATGGAATAGTGTTTTATTTCGATCATCCTTATGAAAGCTTTGAATCCGACTGTTGCTGCCAAAATATTTTCGTCCTCGGTTGATTCTTCGGCTAGTATAAGTGTTATGAGATCCTCATGACCTTCCCTTTCTACTAGTTGCACTAAAGCTGATTGCGACTCAGGGCTTTTTAGCGAAATAAATACATTCTCTTCGTACATGTAAGTTATTTCGCTCAATGTAACGCCATAGCGAACTAAAAATCCAATAGTTGCTAGTTCCCTTAAAGGTTCTTCGCCAGCTCCAAAAGTATCCGCTTCGATTGATTCAAGAATTTTGTTGACTTCTTTATGATGTTTTATTGTAATAACGTCCTCATAAGTTACGCTTTTTTTAGATATTTTTAGTTTTATATTTGCAACTGTTTCTTCTATTTCAGCGGTTGTAGTTACAGTCCCGTTCAGTTTAACTGCAACTTCTGTTACGGTTTTTTCAGATTCGTTTTCAACTAGACTTACGATTTCCTTTGGACGAGCTATTTCTAGAGTAACTTCCTCTTGGATGGGAACTATTTCTACAGTTGTTTTATGAGCTTTTCTAGACTTCCTCTTCGGTTTCGGGATTTTCATTTTAGGTAATTTTTCAATTTCCATTTTCTTTCCAGATGTAGACGTTAAATCGAATTTCGATCGACTAACATTCATACCTATTTCATTTATAGCTTTACAGGTATAGTAACCGGTATCTTCTTTTGTGACCGAAAATATTTCGCATGACGAGTAGTTTTCTTCAATTATTATTTTAATTTTATCTGAATTTTTGAGCAGTGTATTTCCATGATACCATAGTATATCTATAAGATTTTATATATTTCTTTGTCACATCCACTGCCACCTTTCTTGACATATTTCATTTTGAAATAAGCACTTTTATAAAAATTACTTTGTTTTACTTCACAAATTAGTTAAATATATTTACGAAATTATAGTTATTAGTTTTTTATTGCTATTTTTATCGGTTTTATTTCGATATACGATCTAATATTTTGGAATGCAACATATTGCTGCTGTACACAAACAATATGTTTCTTTGATTAGGTTGTAACATACGTCGATTATCTATTTTAAAATTATTGCTGCTTTTAACATTTTTTTATTTAAAATATTTTTCTTAAAGGCATTTTTTAAATTTTTATACAAAAGATATTGTGTCCTTTGAATCTTTTATTTTATTTCTAAAGCTTTATGGAATGAAAGGAACGAAGAAATGCATTTTTTACTTTTATTTATCTAATTTATTTTGACAATGGGAGCTAATTTAGATAATTAAAAGTGCTTATTTCATAATTCGACGAGACGTTTTTTTTTGGTTTTATCGTTTTACCTGGTTTTGGATTTCCAGAAAATTGGCATTCAAATTTATAACTATCTCCTTCGGCAGCTCTGCCATCTTTTGTTTCTACAATAAATGAGGGCGAGCACTTGACCGCTGAAAGTTAGCAATAAAGCCGTGTTAGTTGCGCTATATTTCTAAAGTATTACGTAGCAATCTTTTGTTTCTGTTTTACTTACACAAGTAGGATAACGAAAGTGTATTTTGAATCCATAGGTATATTAGGTACTTGAGAAATTATTATTAATCACAACGTAAACAATCAAAACAGAGTCAAAACAAGAAGCACAACAAAAGCTTTTTTGTCAGTGTATCACACTTAGAACACATTGAAACCAATAAAAAGTAACTAAATCCTCATAGTCGCCTAACGAGTATAGTTTAAGTTGTATAGTGTCATTTATAACAATTATACTACACCACATCAATTGTGTAGTTAAATTTAGAATTTTGTTGGTTAAAAACACATAAAACTTCCAAAAATCAATAGTCCAATTTCTAACGATGGCGTATACTTTTCTATCTAACCTAGTCCTAATAATAATTTTGAACAAATACATAGATATTTACATATTTTGATGAAATATTCGAATGGGAATTGAAGATTACCTTTGAGAGCTTCCTGCATCTCTTCCATATGTGTAACCCATTCTGGTTTTCTATACTCCTTAGTTCCGACGATTTCTATAAGGGAATGTACAATTAGTTTTATACATTGGAATGCAATCAGAACATAGTTTTAAAATAAAAGCGTAATAAATAATAAATTAAATTAAATTTGTTTGTATAAGTATGTGTGGAATGTGTAAGTTTTTGGAAGGCAGGGAGAGGTAAAGCTGAAAAAGAAATTATTAGACAATTTTCCTTAAGATATAAATGATAAAAATTTATAAGTTTTACAGTTTCTTTAACGTCTGAAATACCTTCAACACAAATTTGTGTTGTTGTTTCAGCAACACCGAGTGCATTAAATGCTTCAAACGTTATAGTTCCGGTGTCATCTGGGTAGACATTGCTGATGACAAGAACAGATGTACCGTCCTCAAAGTTATCTATTTGATATTCTTCAGAAGCGAAGATTTCTTCTCCATCCCTAAACCATTTAACTTTTGGCTTTGGTTTCCCAGCAACTTTTACTTCCAATTTTGTTAATTCTCCTTCTTTGAGAGATACCTTCCTTGGTAAATCTTTAACAATACGAGGCGGCGATTCAGCAATTGCCCTATCCTCGTCTATTGATAACGTCTAAAGATTTTTCGTATTTATAAGAAATTTGATTAATAGAAATTCCAAATTACCTTATCTAAAAGATCTTCTTCAGATGCTGTATGACCTGTGATTTCAGAATCGGGGATATATTCGAACGCTGCAAATTATTAAACAAAGATCATTAGTTTATACCTAGATAGACAAAAAAAAATCCGTTTATTAGGAAATGTATATTGGTGCAAGCATTGATCATATTCCAAAATTCATCACGATTTAAACTACTTTGGAAGATTTCCGTTTTGTTTATTAATATTTTCTACCGTGTTGATTTCAATAGAAATGAAATTTATAGGGGCAATATTATGCATTATAAATCTACAATCAATTCCTACTTTAATTGTGAGGAAGATAAATAGGAGGTTCTTTTACCCCTATTTTATATCTGTTTTATCCTTCAATTTAATTAATCGTATCGGTGATGAATATTGAAAAGTGTTTATTATGAAAAATGTTAAATCTGCTAATGTATGTTTTGGCGATATTCTAAATTTTAAACTCATATTCTGTTTAAATACGTACGATGAACCCTCCCATAATTTAAATTAAATGCGAATTATATTTTCTTTTTTTTTGTATATAAATTTCGTAATATTTTTAAAATTTCGCAGGCGACATGCATTATCCTATACATAGTATTTTGTTCTCGATCCGAAGTTTTTTAAAGATACTTTGCGCTTTATACATAAGGCATGCAGTGCGCGTTAAGTAACATGCCCACTTAATACTTTCAAATAGCTCGTATTAATGCGTAAGCTGTTTTCTGTCTAACGAAACGCATTAGAAGATGCTTGGAAGTGTTTGTGCTTTTACCTTGTATACTAACTGTTGCCGTCGTTTTAGCTCTTCCTATTTTATTGACGGCAATACATGAATATTCGCCAGCATCTTCAGGGAATACTTCAGAAATAGTTAAAACGCAAACACCTTTTGAGTCTCGTGACATTACAATGTCTTTTGTTTCTTCAAGCTTGCGTCCATTATGATACCATTCAACTTTTGGTGTTGGCTGACCAAGCACTTCACAAGTGAGTGTTAATTTTTCACCATCCATCACATGCAATGGCACTAATTCTTCAACAAAGCGCGGAGATATTAATTCCTGCACTTCTTCCATTTCTGTATCTTCAAGTATTTTTACAGTAGCTGTAGACGTTACAGATCCTGCAACATTTTCAGCACGACATGTATACGAGCCAACATGCTCCTTTTTGAATGTTTGAATAATTAAAATCGACTTATTTTCCTCCGTTGTTATCTTGACTTCATTTGAGCTCTTGAGAGGAGTAGTATGGACAAACCATTGGAATGAAGATATTGGTTGAGATTCTACAAGGGCTTCTATGATGGCAACCTCATTTTCAGCAACAAATTGTGGTTTCAATGGCTCAATAAAGCGAGGTGGTACAATTTCTTCTTCTTGTGAAAGATCGGAAACGACAACCGATCCTGAAGACTTGGCTTCACCAATTGGGTTAAGAGCACAAACTTCATATTTTCCGGCGCGCTTTCGGTTCATGTTTTTGATTATTAGAATACTGATGCCATCCTTTGTTTCTACTGTTACATCCTCATTCACAATGATATCTCGTCCGTTTTTGAACCATTTGATCTCGGGTGTTGGGTTACCCTCATATTTTGTTTGCAAAGTAAGGGTTGATCCCATTCGAACAACTTTAGCTCTCAATGGACTGACAGCAGGAGCCTTAAGAACCTCCTTCTTTTCTAATGTCTTGTCCATTGATTTAAGTATATTAGCATTGCCAACAGCTCGACCAAATGGATTTTCTGCTTGGATAGTGTAAACGAGAGCTTCATTTGGAGATGGATGGAGAATCTCTAATGCTGCTTCTCCAGTCCTGTCATCATAAAATGTGGAAACAGTTTCAGAGGGAATAACTTCTTCAATTCCCTTATACCATTTAATTTTCGGCATCGGAAGACCATGTACCTTGCATGTGATGGTTGCTTTATTTTCCTCTTCACTGAATGTAATTTGTAAAGGTTTGAGGAAACTTGGTGCAATTCCTGTTTCTTTTTCTATAAATTGTGAATAAGTTTTAATGTGAGTTCTACGATGTAAAACAAGTATAAATAAGTTGAGTCCAGCAACATTCAATCTTATTATTAAATATAAAATTCTTGTAATTTTTATATTTTCAGTAACATTTTGAAAGAATATTTAAAAGTCAATTTGATTGTATGAAGATAAAAATTGAAAAGAATATATGTTATGTTATCCCTTTTTTCACGATTCGCTTTTTTGATTATAACCATTTTAGTTCTCTCATTTCGTTATCTGGTAGCATTGTATGTATACTTGTAGTGTTCAAGTTTATGGAGAATTTATAATATTATATTTATTATATATTATGCAAGCATTTATGACTTATTTTATAAATCCCAATTTTTAAAGCTGCTTTTTATAATTTCGATTTACATTTAACTAGAATCTAAACTGTCAGAGAAATTGTTGGAGTATATAATAACAGAAACCTATTATTAAAAGAATCTCGTTTAATAGCGGGTTTTGAAATATTTGAAATATTCCAAATTGAACGTAAATATCAAAATTGTAAAAAGACGTCGGTAAACCGTTACTAGAAATCTTACGTTTATGAATTGCAAAAGAAAGCTTTATTTGCGAATTTTTGATGTAAGTCCAAATAATTTAAATGATTAAATTTTATGATGATTTAATTTGTAATATAATGTTCAAAGGTGCAAAAATGTATTAAGTGATTTGTGTTATAGCTTTTAGAACTTGAATATTGTTGGACTTGACTTAAGAGTTTTATTGTGTGCTCATTTTACTGATTAATAATATATTTTGTTCAAAATCTGATTATACTTACCGAGTAGTATGTTAGCACGTGATGTTGCAACTCCAACTTCATTTGTTGCTTGACAAGTGTATACACCTACATCATTGACCGTAACTTTAGTAATTTTCAGCTTGGCTACAGTTTCTACAACCGTCATTTCATATTTCTCAGATGCAAATAATTCAACATCGTTGAAGAACCACTTTATTTCTGGGAAAGGAATGCCTTCGACTTTACATTCTAAAATAGCTGGTTGATCAGGAACACATTTTTTAGGCAAAAGTTTTTCAATAAATTTGGGCGGTTTCACTTCTTTCTTCTTTTTCTTTACAATTCTCTTTTCCTGTGTTACAACTTCAGAAACAGTTTCTGCAGTCTCTTGAATTACCTTGTCTTCACGAATATGTTCATCAGCCACTTTGTCTACGCCCTCTTGTACTCTCTTTTGTGTGATTAGCTCTAACTCGGGAAGTGGTTGACTATCGTCAATAACGACCCTTCTTCTTTGTTTTTTAACGATTTGAGAAGTAATCTTGAAGTCCATATCTTTTTTGAATTCTTCTTCTTTTTCTAAGATCTCTTCGACTGGTTTCTCTTCTTCTGGCTTTTCTTCTTCTGGTTTTTCCTCAATTTTCTTCAATTTAAGAACTTTCTTGGATATCTCTCTCTGCTGTTCAGTTTCAACAACAACTTCTTTTTCTTCAGCAACTCGTGTGTCTGGCAGTTCTTCTAGGGATACGTCCTTTAACCTTTTTGTACGCTTTTTGTGCGCTTTTTGTTTTTCAGTCTTAATTTCTTCAGTAAAGGTATCTTCTGCAACATGTTGAATAACTTCTTGAACCAAAGCAATGTCCTTGCCTTCAGTAACTGGAACAGGAGCCATTTCTTCCACAGTCGGTGTTTCTTCTGGCAATTCTTCCAATGATTCTTCCGTGACTTCATCAACAGACGGAGTTTCCTTTTGCAGTTTTGGTTTTTTAACCTTCGGCTTTTTAGGAGGCTTTATACTATCAACAAATTCTTCTTCCTTTCTTTCTGGTTTCGGAATTGTAGGCACTTTGTCTGGGATTTCTTTTTCCTCTGGCTTTTCTGGCTTCTTTTTGGGAATAGGTTTGAGTTGAACTTCTTCCTGAGGTTCTTCCTCCTTTGGCCGGCGCTTGCCTGTAGGCCAAACTTTTTCTTCCACTTTTTCCTCGACAGGCTTTGGTTTCTGTCCTCTTCTCCAAGGCACTTTCTGTTCTTCTGGTTGTTCTGGTTTTTCAGGGACTGGCATTTCAACTTTTTCTATTTCTTCTAATTCGGGTTTTTCAATGTCCGGAATTTCGGGAAGTTCTTCATATTCAACTTTCTTCGGTTTCTTTTTCTTTTCTGGTTTAACCTCTTCCTCAATTACAGGCTTTTTAGGAATTGGTTTAAGCTTTACGTCTTCTATGATTTCTGCTTCTACTTCTTTTGGTTTTGCTTTGACCGGCCGTAGTTTCATAGTTTCCAAGATTTCTTCAAGGGGTTTTTCTTCCTCTTTAGGTTTTTCCACATAAGATCTACGCCAAGGTACTTTCTTTTCGGTTAATTCTTCTACTTGCGACTGATCCTCTTCTCGGGGACTTACTTTCTGGGGCTTTTCCTCTTCAATTTCGAAAATTTCTTCCTCTTCAGGAACTTCTTCTTCCAAAGCCTTTTCCTCAGTAGTTTTTGGTTTTCTGACCTTTCGTCTTCTAATAATTTTTGTTTTTTCGATGTCTTCAATTACTTCAGGTTTCTTTTCTTGTGGAATTTCTTCTGAAATCTCTTCAGGGGATGGCTCTTCGCCAGCCACTGGTTTTTCAGTAGGACGTTTTGGTTTCTTGACCTTTTGTATCTTAAATTGAGGTACCTCATCCTTGGCTGCGTCTTCTTTTTTTTCCTGTAGTTTTGGCTTTGGTATTTTATCTTCAGTAGGAACTTCTTCGGGAATTTCAGGCTTCATTCGAGGTATTGGCTTAAGCTTAACTTCCTCACGTGGCTCTTCTTCTTTAGGCCGTCGTTTCCCTTTAGGCCATTCTTTTTCCTCGACTTCTTCTTCTTTTGGTGTCTTCTTTTCTCCTCTGCGCCATGGTAACTTGACTTCTTTTTCTGGAATTGATGTTGGCTTTGGAATTTCAACCTTTTCCGGTTTCTCCAATTTAATGCTTTCGAGGTCTGGAATTTCCGGTAAATCTTCATGTTTAACAGATTTTTTAGGCTTTTCCTTTTCCTTAAATTCTTCTGGAATCACTGCCTTCTTTTCAGGTATTGGCTTTAAGTGAACTTCTTCAGCTTTTTCTTCTTCTACAGGTTTCCGTGGAACCGGTTTCAATTGAACCTTTTCTGGTTTTTCTTCCTCAGGTTCCTTTGGTTTGACTTTCCCTCGGCGCCATGGTGCCTTTTGTTCTTCCTCTACTGGTTTTTCTATTTGTGGTTTCTCTATTACTCGCTCTTCTGATACTTGCGGTGTGACTTCCTCCTTCTTTTTGACTGGCTGCAAAGTGATTTCTTCCATTTCTTCTTCCTTCACTTTCAGTTTCTGTCTAGGCACAGGTTTAAGAGTAACTTTCTCTACTTGCTCCGGCTCTTGTGGTTTGAATTTATCGACACGTTTCTTTTCTTCCGGTTTTGCTTTAAGTTCTTTCGGTTTTTCTTCTATAATTACTCGAGCTTCAGGTTTAGCTTTTTCAACTATGTCTTCTGTTGTCTTTTCTACTGGTTTAAGTTGAACCTCTTCAGGACGCTCTTCTTCTTTTGGTTTCCGTTTTGGAACTGGTTTTAGTGTAACTTGTTCGATTTGTTCGGCTTCATCTGGTTTTCTTGGTACTGGCTTTTTCTTTAAGATTGGAATTTCTTCTGGTTTTGTTTCTTCTTTGAACTCTTGAATAAGTTCTATGGCCTCTTCAGGAGCTTTTGGTGTAGGCTTTTCTTTCCTAGGAAGTTGCCAAGGCATGAGCTCAGGCTCTTTTGGTTTTTCTGGAATATCTCCCCTCTTAGACAAAACTTTCTTATCTGGAATTTCTTCTTTTTGTTCTTTAGGAATTGGTTTCAAAGTAACTACTTCTTGTTCTGTCTTGGGAAGTGGATGTCGCTTGCCAGTTGGCCTTTGTACTTCCTCTGGAGCAATTTCTTTCGGTTCTTCTTTCTTTGGTTTTTGCCAAGGTATGAGTCCTTCCTCCGCTTTTGGCTCTTCTTTTACCTTTTCCTTTGATACTGGTTTAAGTGTAATAGCTTCTTGTTCTTGCTTGGGAAGAGGTTTACGTTTCCCTGCAGGCCATTCTTTTTCCTCAGGAACTTCTTCTTCTGGTTTTTCTTTTCTACCTCTTTGCCAAGGCGCAGTTTCTGCCGCTTTTGGTTCTACTGCCTTTT
>MNCL01000493.1:0-15347 GCA_001932985.1 Proctacanthus coquilletti
GATAATTATAAAGGATATTGTTCATAGATGAAATTGGAAATTGCTTAATTATAAGTTGAAAAATTCAAATTTTAAATATCAGTTTAGATTAGGTTAGACTTAAATTGCAAACCTCTGCAGCCTTTACTCGTTGTTTTTCGTGACGTGAAATTTTGCTTAATTCTCTGGGTTTTTTCTCTGAGTCTACTTCGCACCGAGCACTTGTCTGGGAGGAGCTTCACTCCCGGATTGTTGACCGAATTTTAAACTGAATGAGACACAAAGGGCCCATCTGGACTGGTCGCAACCCAAAGCATGGACGGACTGGGAGCCTTTATTTGCATTTTTCGCATCAGTTTCAAAATCACCGCGGTAATCCCCGCAATGAAGGGAATGGAATTCGAAGAGAGTGATTTCAACTTCGTGAGTGATCGGGGGGAAGCTCGCAATTTTCGAGACTCGAAGATCAACGGACGAAATGCCCAAGTCCGGAGTTTTGGTATGTGAAGCGGCCAGTCCCTTGCAATTTTTCCCTGAAGAGAAACTATTAATTCGGAAATTAATTAAATTTAATTTAATTAAATTAGAAACGAAAAAAGAACTTGGGCAATTGGAACTAAAAATGAAGTTGACCGGGAAATAGGACGGCGAAGAGTGAAGCAACAAGAAAGTGAACGAGAGGCAAGATAAAAAAAGAAAAGAAGTTTGGAGGAAGAGATAAAACCCAGAAGCGCGGGAAAATAGTTTTAATAAAAAATGCACACCCCTTTCCAATGAGGGGCAAGGAAAGTGCTTGTAGTAAAGACTGCGCGGGTTGTCGAAGTAGGCTGTGAATAGCTTTTATTTTATTTCTGTTATTGGAAATTAAAAAAGTTTAGGGATGTAAATCTGCATTAATTTGTAATGTCTTCTTCTGTAGGCAAATTAATTTTCTTCGTTTCCTGTAAAGTATAGATAAATATTCGGAACCTTATAAAGATCTTTCATTTTACACCCATCCCCAATGATATTCGAGAAATAAAACTAGACGAGATGGCGGCCAGCAGATTTATTCTTTAAAGTCCTCGTGTTTTAGCAAAATAAGTGGATAATTTTAGCGCTAAACTCGGATTAAACTGGATTTTTGGGGAATTGCACTCGTATGACGATAGCAGTCTGGTAAATTGTAGGAGTCAGTCTGCTTATTCATCAAAAATTGTATCCATTGATTTCTCGGAAAGCAATTACCTTTATCTTAAATAATCCACAAGCCATTTACAAATTAACGATAATCTGTAGCTCATGTACAAAGGTATTAAATTACCCTTGCAGTGGTGAAAGAATTTTGAAAGTCCGTCCAGTACTCTCGGGGATCAACTCGTACAAACATCCAAACAAACATTCTTTCTTTGAACTACATGAAAGTAGATTTTGAATAAAATGGACTGTCGGATAAAATGAAAACTGCTATTACTTTAGGAAAACAACATACCCCTGCCACGGGCGACTGATAAGTTCGCGACCTAAAGTAATAAATGAGGAGGAATATTCGATTAAAAGCATTTATTTCTGGGTATAATCCCCTTAAGTGAGAAATATTTCTCAGACTCGGCATACTTGCCTTGGGCCCTGATGCCACCTAAGAAATAATGTTTCTTTTCTTTGCGTTCAAAGTGGCATTCTACGGTCAACTTTCTCATTCACATCGCGAAATTTCCGGCTAAGTAACTACTTTTCTAAATTGGGGAGAAGAAAAGAGTTACTGTGACTAAAGTGGGTGGTCCGTTTCTGTGAAGCTCGCGTCTTTCAAGGCCCACATCTTTCAAGGCCAGCGTCTTTCAAGGCCCGCGTCCTTCAAGGCCCGCGTCTGTCTAGGCCCGCGTCTTTCAAGGACCGCGTCTTTCAAGGCCCACGTCGATATCCACGTCGTGTGAATCGCTAAAATTTCCGAATTTGGGCGTATAAATAATACGAGTATAAAGTAGCGACATTCCTTAAGGAGGAACATTTGCCGTTATAAAAATTAAATCGGTGTGCGTAGGAGTTTTATTCATGGACAGCGTAAAAACCTGTAAGAATAAATGGTCGATGCGTGAAAAGGAAAGGTATACTTAGCAAAGGCTCTTTCCTTAGAATTGGTGGATGTTGAAAGGTGATAGCTTACAGTTTTTGACAGCAACTTCTTTACAAAATTTTGCTAAATCGCGCTGACGGGAAATTGGCTTAAAATCTCTGCTTAGAATGCTCTTGTAATAAGAAAATATTTATTTCGAAATTGTTAATCTACAGTAAATGGAAGACATAAAACTCAAATATGACAAGAATGTGCTCAGGAGGTGGGTGGGGAGACTAAACTACATTAAAATTCAGCTACTTGCAGTTTTATTAATCTTCTTACTTCTTTTTTAATTTTTATACTTCATTAAAGTCAGCTGATTGCTGACAATTTCAGGGAGAATATTTTTGTGTCGGCTTCTAAAGGGAGGGGTCTATCACGTGCTCTCGACACAATTTGCTACGATGACCACTAAGCATCAGGTGGCTGATTTATGGCAAAAAACAACGCCTCCTGCGCTTAAATTGAGACTTCTAAAGGAATTTTTAAAAGCACTGGACGAGAAGGGCGCAGTTATGTCAACTCTATCTAAAACAAAGATTGATGCAAGGATCAGACGTACGAAGATTGTTTCAGGTACAAGAAATTTGAAAAAGAATGTTACCAAAAGAGTTTGATGCCTTCCAAGATTTTAGGAGTATTTGCGAAAATTTTTTATGCAGTAGTAAAGTTCCTAGAAAATGAAGTTGACAATTACCAAAAACTTTGTGGTCATAAATTATTGAAACTGCACTTTCTTTATGTTAGTGTGAGTTACCAGGAGCCGTACCACTTTCCCATGATATACGATTACTGAATTTACTGCGGGATGATAATTCCCGTTTTAATAACTAATTTTATATGTTTAATTATATTTTAATCGTTAATAAATATTTTGAATTGAAAACAATTCAATATTTTATGAAACTTATTGCTTTAAAATAATTAAAAGTATTTTTATACATACAATACGCTATTTTATCCAAAATAATGGTAGAGGTCATTTAAACGATCGTTTTGTAGCATTTTTGGTGCACAGCGCTATCTCTATAAGTAACCAAGTGGGTTCGTCACGAGACCATAGGCGTAGCAGGGGAGGAGGAGCACCTTCAAGAAATAAAATAAATCATTTAGTTAAAACAAAGTACACCTGCAATAATTTTCTCTGTCACGAATGTGTTTTAAAAAAATTACAATGTTATTTGACGCCTTCGAACAATACAGAACTACGTTCGTTTTTTTCAGTGCAGCGCAGGCCGCGTTTCACTAGGTTGTGTCACGAGGTACGTGATTGGTTGATTAAGAATCATGAGCGCCGAGGCGAACGACTGTCAATTATTCCAAAATATTTTAAACTGTTTGAAAGTTCTACTAGCGCCTGTAAAGACAAGTTACCAATTGACACAATTACAAGTACTACAAGTAAAAATGAGTTATTAGGAATAAAACAAGAAATAAAGAAAGGATGTTGCTCTAATTTCTACAAATTGCAAGTATTTGCACATTTTTTATGATATGTAGTCAATAATTCCCGGAGTCAGTCATCATTTTCTAGTGATTTTTAAGTAAGCAGAATGTTTTCAATAGCGCTATTATTAAATTTCAATTTGTATTGCCTGTCTGTATGTTTGTTTTTCTGCGGAGACCAGTATTTTTAGAATTTCTGTCCGTCTGTCTGCTTGTAAGAGATATTTATTCAATAACGCAACTACTAATAAAATATGGATTTAAGGAAGTAACCCATACTTGGTTTTATTAAAATCGTATAACTAGAAAAGGAGACACACGCGGTTTGGTGCCCAAAAAAGGCGTGAACCTGAGAACTGGATGTTTCCCTTCTGATCAATTGCGTGTAGCGTGTTCACAAGTACCAGGAGCTTAGCAACATACTTTAGCAGAAAACAACAAAATTTGCTATGTTCTTGTACAGAAGTACTTTAGTAAATGTTCGTTCAAATTTAATTCTGAAATTTTCAATGTTATGTCGCGATGTTCTTTTAACTACCACGAATTGTGAAAAGGGTAATTGCATGAATTTAAAACTCCAATTGCGTTGCAAACCCAAAATAAAAGCAAGCTGTCATAAGTTGACCCTATAGAAATAAAGAGTAGGTATTTTAATACATCATTTTAGACGAAATAAAATGTAAATA
This sequence comes from Proctacanthus coquilletti, assembly GCA_001932985.1. NCBI lineage: Eukaryota > Metazoa > Arthropoda > Insecta > Diptera > Asilidae > Proctacanthus > Proctacanthus coquilletti. The sequence continues at coordinate 4,207 of MNCL01000493.1, forward strand.
TTCCCAAATTCACGTAGATAAAGTCGGTAAATATTTTTCATAAGTAATATTTTCTGTTTAACTGAATATTTTCACCTGTTTTACTATGATTATAAATTATTAGTGTAGTAACGTTTAGTGAGTAGTACAAGATAAAAAAAATATTTAAATTCTAATTTGAAAATTGCTTTGGTGGAAAAGTTTATATTAACCAAGACCATTTGTGCGAATTTAGGGAATCCTCTCTCAATAATACAAAAATAACTACTTTTAAAAATTAAGGTATAAATTTTGTCTTTTTAAACATTTTTTTCATTTTCAACACAGTTTTCTGTGATGCACCGAGTCAAAAGGTAGTTGAGGGCATCTACGGATTAAGAGAGTTTTAACAGGATACCCATACTCTACTGATTTGGTGGTTACCAGAAAAAGAATTTAATGTAAAATAAGTAATTAGTAGAATGTGATCTTCGAAGCTTAAATACCGCCGCCTTGAATTTCCCCTACTAGTTGGTTTTTCACAAATGCTGAAATAGGAGTTTCTTTATTTCTATTTGAGGGTCTAAATACAAATTTTCATGTCTTTAACTTTAATTATTTCGAAGTTTCCATACAATTTTTCACTGCCATTTTCACACTTTTAGGATTTGAATTTCGAAAAAATTCTTTCTTAGTGAGCAATTCATCATAAGGTTTTGAAGATAATTAACATAAAACATTTATTTTTAAGAAACTTAAGTCCACAGGCAATATTGAATGAGTTCCTGGAGCCAAATAACATACTAAAATGTAAATAAATAATATAATATTATCCAAAATTACCGGATTTCCCTTGCTTTATCCTTGATTTGTTACCACAGAGTATTTTTTCTATATGCTCCTTCAAATTCGCGGTAGGAGAAAAAATGTAACGGAACGCAAGAAGTACAGGAACTAAATTTGAATTGAATTTAGGTTTTCATTTTAACGCTAATTACGGACTAATTTATACCACTTTTCTGTTAAAATTGCAATGCAATTAACATTAATAATTCAATAAAACGTTATAAATTTGATGAATATTTTCTTAAGTTTCCTGCTCGTGATTGATATCTCGAATTAGGGTTGCAAGCAATTCTGTAATTCGATTTCGTCCAGTTTCGAGATGGGGACCGTTCCGAATACCACCGCGAGTTCTTTCCTATTGGTGGTACCAATAAAAATGGAGAGGTCAGTGAACAAAAGCCTAATCAGCTGTCGCTGAAATGTCAATTTGTCGGGAAGTTGTTGCGTTCAAAAATGGTTCAAAGTGCGTTATCAGTTCTGTAAAATCCGCGGTTTGTGTTCAGGAGTTCTGGTGTTTCGTGTTTTGCAATTCCGAACGAAGTGTAACTTTACGTTGCAACAAAATCAAGGTAAACTAAAACATCCCTAAAATGAAGAACAAAATCCACTTCTAACGCGGTTGCATAGCGGCGAAGCCAAATGTTGAAGAAGCGCTGCTCTCGTAGTGTGGCTTCTCCGTGTGTCCAGTTTGGAGAGAAAAGTGCAAGGGATACTGCTCCCGGTTGCTCTTCTGGGCGCTAAAAGTAATTCAAACGCCTTGCAGGGAATTGGCAGTGCTTCGGGCAGTGAAACAATTGCGGTCGCATAATCACCCGCCCCGGCCATCTCCAGCGGTGCCAGCAATCCTCCTGCGTAGGAATTGTCCGTCTCAAGTAAGAGTTTTGCTGCAACAAGCGTTTCTGCTGTGCAAGCTCAATTGTCCGGGTTTCTGATGAAGTTTGTCGGGAACGCCGGCGTTTCCCATTGCAGCGGTGAGAGTTGCTGACGCCTTTGATTAAAACTCCTAGAGCGCGGGTATTGAGAGATTGTAGGGCGCATTTTACCTAAAAACGGGTACATCCCGTTAACTAAAGTCCCGTTTCCTTTTAGCAGAAGTCAAAGGTACGTACCTTTAACTTTTTAACTGCGCACTTCCTCAAAGGCAATTTTTCTCTAGGGGTATTTCCATCAACGGCACAGCGTTGTTTACTTTTCTCGAATTTGATGAGATTGCGGGTAATAAAAGCCCTTCGAGCCGGCATTGAGCGGCTGAAGTAGAAGTTGCAAGCGGTTAAAAGTCAAACAAAGCATTTCCCGGTCGATTTCTAAAAGCGGTGCAAAGTGTGCTTGTGAAGTGAGGAGGAAGCCAACTCTTCCTTTGGTATGGGCTGCGTCGGACGGTCGCCACTTGCAAGGTGTAAGCCCAGCCCAAGGTGTAAGTAGGAACATTTGTTTTTACTTTCGACTGATCGAAGAGATGTTTATTAGAAGTTAAAGGCTATATAAAAAAAACAGAAATAATTTTGCATATAGCCTGCCGAGGAATTTGGAAAGATTTTGTTAATGTTAAGAAATAAACCGCAGATACTTTTACTTTATTGTGAAAATCTCTGGTAGGTGGAGGAATAATGCCCACTCGCTTACATCTACGGCGTTATGCGCACATCCCATAGAAAGTAAAAGTTAGTGTTACGCTGCAAGTTATCCCACAAAAAAAAATGTTACATCCCTGCAACAACAACAAATTAAAAAATGTCTAAGCAATAAAAATATTTCTTCAAGTATTTTTGTTATTTCAACAAATGCTCTCTTCCTACAACAATTCCATAATTGATTTGTTCTTTATTATTTAATTAAAATACAAATATTCATTTTGATAATTGTGAAATAATTGACGTAATTGTCATTTTTGTATTTCAGTAGTTTTTGAAATAACAAAATAACTTAAAGCAACAAACCATGAATATAAAATAGAGTCACTAATTTAATTTTTATTAAATGTTGCAGGGAGCGAAAACATAGTTTTTGGGATATAATTATTGCAAAGATTCCAAAAATGATACAAGAACAAATGATTTTGCAAGAAATTTATTATTTTCCCTGTCTGCATAGCCAGGGAACTTTTAATTCTGGAAACAACTTTATCATGTATATAATTTTATTTAACACAAAGTAGTGAAATTTTAAAGTACTATTACTATCGTTACGGTTTCTTTTCTTGTTCACTCCTCGACAGTTGACTAAATTCTCTTTCGTTTGATTTCAACCTTTTACCGATTAGACTAAACCAAAATTTATCTTTTCTTATGGTAAAAATATTTTTACTAATGATTTTATTTTCTTTTAATTGGCAATCTATTGAAATGACGTAGATAAAAGTATATAAATTTTTTCTAAAGGTCACCGTTGTGTTCTTGGGTTAACACAAAACTTAGATTGCAAAAATTTCTCTTATAAACATGTTTTCTCATAGCCAATGTAATTTCTACGTAATAAATATTTTTTTTTTGCCTTATTTACCCCCTTTGGGAGCATAGGGCTTCCACAAAGTCTCGCCATTTGTTTCGGTCCCGTGCTAACGCCTTGCTTTCTCCCCAAGTTTTCCCGGTCATTTGCAGCTCTTTATCCGCGGATCTTTTCCATGTTATCCTGGGTCTTGCTCTCTTCCTTGTTCCTGTGCGATTGATTCTTCATTCTTTAGGAGTACGTGTCCGATCCACCTCCATTTCCTTCTTGTTATCTGTACAGTGACTGGTTCCTGTCTTGTTGTGTTCCATAGTTCTTCATTTGTGATTCTATTTGGCCAGTATATCCCGCATATTCTTCTCAGACATTTGTTGATGGATGTCTGGATCTTAGTTGTATTGCTTTTCTTGACTGGCCATGTCTCACTTCCGTACAGGAGGACGGATTTGACGCACGCGTTGAATATCCTTATTTTCGTTCCTCTTGCCAGCTGTCTGGAAGCCCAGGTAGCTCTTAGTCTGTCGAACACTAATCTTGCTTCTCTTAATCGGTTGTCGATATCCTCGTCCGCACCGCCATTTGTACTAATAATGCTCCCTAGATATTTGAAGCTGTTGACTTCTTCTATTATTTCATTGCCGATGGTGATTGGCCTATCGTTGTTTGCGTTGATTCTAGTGATTTTTGTTTTGCTGGTATTGATTTCTAGGCCGACATTGTTTGCTTGTTGCACTAATTGGTTTATTTTTCTTTGCATGTCATGCCATGTGCGCGCCAGTAGCGCTATATCGTCAGCGTACTTGAATTCCTCTAATTGCGTACTGATTGTCCATTGTATTCCTCGCGGTGTTCTTGTTGCTTCTTTCATTACTTCATCCAGTACTATGTTGAATAGTATTAGGGAAAGTGGACAGCCTTGTCTAACCCCCATTTTTAACCTAATGGGTTCGCTTAGGATGCCATTGTGGAGGATACTGGATTTCGCATTCGTATATAGGGCCCTTATTAGTGCGATAATTTTGCCGGGGACGCCTTTGGCTGTAAGTGCTTTCCATATAGCGTTGTGACTAATCGTATCGAATGCTTTTCTGAAGTCCACGAGCACCACGTACAACGGCGAGTTCCATTCGACGGATTGTTCTACAATGATACGCAGGGTGTTGGAGTTGTCTAAGCAGCCGCTGTTTTTTCTGAAGCCTGCTTGTTCCTCGCGCATATTCGTTTCCATTACTACTTCTGTTCTATGCAGTATGATTAGCGCTAGGATTTTTACTATGGTGTTAAGTAGTGTGATTCCTCTCCAGTTGCAACAATCTCTTAGATCTCCTTTTCTCGGTAATTCTACAATTATTCCTCTTTTCCAACTGTGGGGAACGTCTTCATTATTCCAGATATCGTCTATTATCGGTTGTAATGTATGCTATCCATTCCTTCAGCTTTAGAATTCTTCATCTTGACTAAGGCTGTTATGATCTCGTCTTCTCTTGGCAGTCTGATGTCTATCTCGCTTACAGATGTTTAAATTTTATTAACAATTCATACATTTCTTCATCAGCATCGAAAGCTTCATAGAAGCTTCATGATATCCAGTGACACGAAGAGGATACTTTCTTAAACTAAGATTTTTAAGATGTTTTAAATATTTTTAAGCCTACGCACACTGTTCGGTAAATTATGTTAATTTTATAAGATGCAATTACAGTTCACAATAAAGAAATATTTCTTTTGATTTCCTTTTATTCCTAACTGAACACCGAAATCGTGGTTTGTAAACGTCGCGACAAAAAGAATTTTTTTTCTTTCTTTATTATAATTATTTTTTCAAATATTTCAATAAAATTATCATGAACTTATATCTGGTCTCCAGGGATCGAAATTCGAAAGAACTGGTCAAGGTGCTGCAAAGTAAAAGGTGGGTGTCCAGCGGAAAATTTTCAAGTTTGAATGGTAATTTTTTAAAAATCAGCGAAGTGAAGTAAACGGGAGAGAGGGGAGAGGTGTCATTCGACGCGCATGATTTGTGGATGTGACAGTTACACATTCGCGTTTTTTTGTACTCCACTTAAATATTCGACGATTAAGTGATGGGCTGAACACGCAACTTACCTGAACGTGGGTGCAAAAGTTTAGGCAAAAAGGGACACAATCATCAACAGAACTCCTTCGACACTAAAACATGTGGCTTGAGTTCGAGACTCGAATAGAAAAGAACATTTAAAAGAGAACGGTTGTGTTATTAAGGTTTAATAGATGATACTCCAGATATTAACTCTAAATAATTCTCATAATTCAAAGATTCCTCTGGTGATAATTAAATCAGATTGAAACATGACACAAGATGTGTTATTACACCTCCAGGTGATAAAAACCTTGAGTAAGGTAACGTACTTAATAAGGAAAACCCTGAAAATTTAACATATTCATTCTTACTAAGAATTATATCATAATATAATAAATAGAACTTTTTTATAATACTGATATTTTCGAAATCATTCTATGTGCGCTTATTATCGATAATTTTATACATTGTTTCATCGCTAATGAATCTCCTTGTGACTGCAACTCGGATTTTTCTAAAATGTGTAAAGTCAAAAATTAATTACAGAAGATTATCATATCTTAATATTCGATTGAGGTCTTTTATTGAGATTCTTCTCGTATTCTATCTAATTCTTCCTTATATTTTTCAAAGTTAACAGTTGCTCCACCAACAGGTAATGGTTTAGTAACCATACTACCAATTGCTCTTGCAGATAATGGAGTTTTACCATAAATAAATGCATTAATCTGATTGTTTACTTTGCCTAGGGCATATGCAGCATAGGATAAGTTGGGCAGTGTTGTATGAGAAGACTTGTTACTCTCAGGGTTATATAGTTTATAATACTTCCATTTATTATCTCAAAATTTGTGAAAGATTTGTATAACACAAGATACTAAGAAAAGTAAAAATGACTGATATTTTTGTGTTATTTTTTAGGTAGGGAGTAATTCCTGGCATGAGCGGTTTATCGCCAATTTCTGTATAAAATTGCAATTAAAAAATAATATAAAAAAGTATTTTTTTCTATTATAATAACTAAAGAGTACAATTATGAATCTGAATTTGATTCGAATTCTTCAACAAAAAATATAATTCTTTCAAATTTTTCAAGTTTTTTAATGGTACGCCATATCGAGAAAAAATAAATGCTATTTTTATTGCTAAAAGGTTTTCCGTTTTTGTTTCACCATTAAATCTAAATAAACAAATCTGTTTATACAATGAAAATCCTTATTTTGCCTTTAAATCAGTTGATATATTTTTTTCATTTTAAATTCACTTAATGTAATTGTTAGGATTCAGGTTGTCTATGCCAAATAACTGAACTCCGTTGTAATGATAATAAAGAATTTATTATATTGAAAACATACTAATACATAAGAAAAGGAAAAACAAGTTGTGAACAATTTGGTGACAATAATGGTAATACGACCATCTCTGAAGAAGTTCGGAGATACACTACTTAGCGAAAAGAGTAGGGCTTAACGTCATTAGGTGATTCGCACCGCACACATACACGGAAACAAAGACGCGCGTATTGATACATACTAGAAATGGACCTACATTTTCAACAGTAATAAATAACTAAAACTTAAATACAACTTTTGATTTTTGACTTTGATTGCGTTTCATGAAATCTGTAATAGAACTGATTCGAAAAGCAAAGGTTTAAAAATATAAAATTTAGGTTTCTGGAAAAAGGCGAGCATCTTGCAATTCTTAACTTTTTGGAATTTATTTTTATACTAAAACTTTTAGGGGGGAAAAACCTTATTATTATTTAAATGAAAGATCCTGAAATTTTCTTAAGGAAATTCAATTTTATTTCACATTAAAACTTTTCAGAGGAAAATGTTATTATCTTTAATAACATTTATTTTGATCAAAATTTAAATTTAATATTGACTCTTTCATCTTTGAAAATGTTCACCCTACCACTATAAAGAAATAAAAATGTGTTAAATTAACAAAAAGATTTTAAGTTCATTCTTTTCTCACGAACGTTTTAAATGACACTTAAATACGTCCAAAACGTGAAAAAATATAATGAAATACAAAAAAGTAAAAAATTGACAAAACATTTTATAGGAAAAGAATTTACATTAATTCCCTTAATCGTATTTTTGTGCAATTTTTCCTCAATTCGATTTTATTTCAGTATTTTTAGAATTACTATGAACTCGGGTGTATAAGCAACGCATTTAGTTGCATTGCCCTTTGATTTAGTTGAGAGGAAGTTGGACAGGCTTGAAATAAAATGGAATATCACACTATTTATGGATTAAAATTATCCAATTACTTTAAAAACAAAAAAATGGAAATATGGAAATAATAACGAATCTTCAGTTCGATTTGAAAAATGACTTTATTAATCATCATCGCTGTTCTCATTAATTATTACATGGGTATTATCTTCATTAAATAATCGACTAAGCACTTCATCTGGCCGCGAAATAGTAAAAAATTGTGTCCAATTATACCTTGGACTATTTAGTTTTAAAATTCTAATTTTTTATTTGAGAATATTTGGTCGCATGTGAAAACTTTTACCTGTCTCAAATCTCACCTTTCATAGCTTTAGCTCAGTTTTGCATGCAAAATAAAACAGGACAAATCTCAACGATAACAATTTGTCTCACCTCTTGAGACATGTCTCATTTTTTTATTTTTCGTAGGCGAAAAATCCAGCATCGTCTTAGTAAAGTGAGCTTTACGCTATGAATAATTGAGATTGCATTCATATCACTTGCATATTTTTAGCAGTGATCTCAATAAAGAATTTCGAAGCCTTTACGGGTTTAATCAAAATCAAGTGAATTGGTTAACTGAGTATTTTCTTCGTGAAGATGACGTATTTTGAAAAGGTGCATTAAAAAAGGAATCCAAGATGATGACTTTCATAAGAATTGTTGGTGGTGGCTTATATTACTATAGGAGATGATATAGAGATTCACCAAACAACTGTGTCAAGAATTGTAGCTGAAGTGTCCGAAAAAATTGTGCAGAAAAGTGAAAACTGGATAAAATTTCCAATAAGTGAGGAAGAAATTGAAGAAGCAAAGATTGTGTGGCAATCCAAGTTTAGATTTACACTTGGTACTTGTCTTGTATCAAGTAAAACTCTTTTATTATTTTTGAGGAATTCAAAAAAAAGTGAATTGTATCATTATTGTGTTTGGACTTTGTATTTTCACTACATTCATTTGACGAGCTCATATTTCAAGTCTTGCAAAAATTGCTATATCGCTAGACTACCAGAAATTAAACTGAGCTGAACTATTGAGATTTAGGTTTCGCAGACCATTTCAAGCTATGTCCCGTAATATTGTCTCATTCTCATTAGCTGCCTCTAGTTCTCAGATCTTAGTCTAGTGAGACTGAGGTAAAGGTTTTCGCATACGACCCATTACTTTCGTCCTTTTGTGTATTTTTTTGTTTTTTTTTTTTTTTGTTACCGGATTCATATATCATTTCAGCTATGAAGTGGATTGTTTATTTTGATACAAACTAACCAGTGCTTAATTCCTTAAAAATCTTCAGCTTAGTCCAAGCCACAGTATAAATAAAATCTGAAAGACTAAGATAGTATTGTGTACAACAACTCATCATTAGGTCCGGTGTTAGTGGTCACACAAAGCAACAAAAATAGACAGCACCTATGACTTTTGATTTCCATGTTAAACGCATCAGCGTAGTTATTTACGGACATACACAAGCGGTTAGAGTACGCTCAAAGGCACCCTAGCTCGTTTTAGAGACGTTAGTGTTAAGAAGGGGTACTTTTCTTAAATTGCGAAGATTGTCTTTTAATGAAAGTGCAATTTTAATTGAATCAATATTACCCCTTACGATTTGATGGATAAAAATGACATCCGCTATAGTATGACGTTTATGGAACGAGGCCATTTCAATCTCTTCAATTTTACGGTGGGAGTACGTAGGGGTCACTCCAAGGCAAGTGCTTTAAAGGGAATCGAACGAATTTACGCTGAACAGATTCAATTTTATTTACATGAGTTTGGTCAAATAGAAGCCAGACTTGGCTGGCATACTCAAGCATGGGTTTAACAAAGGAAAAGTAGAGCTTTTTGAAGACAGCAACATCGGAAAATTCACGAGACCACCTTTTTATAAGATCCAACATGGAACAGGTTTTGGCCACTATGAGATTAATTATACTCTACAAAGTGTCATGTCAACTCCTAATTATCATCAAAATATTGAAAAACTGCCTTCAATTTTTAGAACAATATTTTCTATGTCCACATTCAAGTTTCCCATATCATAAAAAATGCCTTATTACAAAATTACGGCTTGCATTATTAGCACACTTCAAATATTGGAACAATTTCATCTGCAGTTTCATCTGGATTCAAGCTCAAAAAAACTCAATTTTATAATTCTCCGTGCCGAATTCCATATTAAATATTTAATTTTTTTTTTTATTTTACTTGAAGAAACAATTTGAAAAGAAAAATATAAACTATTCCTAACACCTTTTTACCAAGCACAATTGCAACAATTTGCTTTAGATTTTGTTCTAACGCAAGATATTTTTGCAGCTACTTCGGAATTTTACTAAATTTTTGAATTTAGAGGAATAATTCTGTTTAACTGCATGGTATATTCGAGCTATTATTTTTACAATAAATTTATCAAACAACTAAATTACAACGCACTGCTTTTAATTTTATACTCCGCGTGTTTCTCGACCACTGCCTTACCAGAAATTTTGGCAGATTTTTGCAGCGGAGCGTCTAACATGCTTGTAAATATATTTCATTTTATTTATTTTATAAAATATTAATTTTAAATTTTGTACAAGTTGATCGATTAAAATTTTTCGGTATTACAAAGATTGCTATTTATGTATCCAGAACTGGCAAAAATGGTGTGGCTAGGCGCCGTCTGACATAACATCGTAAAGTTTGACATTTTTAACGGTATTCGTACTAAGAAAGCTTTGTCATTCGGACGTTATTATTTTTTTTACAGCGGCTTGAACATTTCGTCTCAGTCATGAAATGGAATTAACTCGTGAGAATTTTCGTGCGATGATTTACTACAATTTTCGATGTGGATTATCTCAACAAAATTGCATCGATCAATTCATTTCGGCTTTGGTGATGAAGCATCATCTAAAATCACTGGTTTAGTGAATTCAATCGTGGCCGTGGTTCGTATAAATGTATCAGAGATTTCTCATTTTTGTTGCATTGTACGGTTTTATAGAGAATGAAGAATTTCTAATAGACATTCGAATTCCACAGTGAAACAATTACTGCCATCACTCAAGTGATTTCTTCGAAAAGCAATAATTCGAGACATTTATGACCGCAATACCACCCAAAAAATTATTTTTGTGGTATAAGCAGTAAAAGAAAAATTCTCAAAGTTTGACCATAAGTTCCTTATGAAGTAACTTAATATTTTTTTTCTTTTTTCTTGAAATATTAATTAAAAAATCTGCTTATATTAGAGCTTGCTCATGTTGTCCGAGAGTTTTGCGTATCCATTTACCAGCAAACCCTTCTGTACAAGAGAGATTTTAAAATTATATGAAATCATACACGAAAAAGGATGAAAAGTTACAAGGGCCTCTGCTTTCTCGAATCTTGAAGCCGGAGAGATTCATTCCAAGAGTCATCCGACATACACTTATGCTCATACAATTAAGTTACATAGTGAAATAAATCTTACTCTGTGTATATCTTAATTTTTATTGCCAATATAAAATTAATTCCGTGATAAATAACTCAATGAAACTCAAAAATTTTCATTTAAGCTAAGATTTAATTAAAAGTGATTTCTCATAGGTTAATACGCTTTAAAAACTTTAAAAGTCCTC
>MNCL01000495.1:0-15207 GCA_001932985.1 Proctacanthus coquilletti
ATACAATGTGGTTTGAGCGCAAACAGAAGAAAACATCAGCTATCGTGGGAACCGGTTACAATAAGAGAGTTAAAAGCTTTTTTTGCTATACTATTAATTATGGGCATAGTACAAATGCCAGACATTAGATTATACTGGTCCGAAAATAATATGTATGGAAACGAACGCATAAAAAATATAATGAAACGCGATCGTTTTTTAGCTATTTTGAAATGCCTCCATTTCAGCGATAATACCACATGTAGTACCGGGGACCCCTTGAATAAAATTAACAAAATCGTGACAGAAATTATTACTACATTCAAAAATGTGCTAAAACCTGGAAAAACAGTCGTTATAGACGAAACTATGATTCCGTGTCGTGGACGTCTACGTTTCCGTCAATATATCAAAGGGAAACGGCATAAATATGGAATCAAAGTATACAAATTATGTTTACCAAACGGTTATACCTACGATTTAGATATTTATGCGGGAAAAAGAATGAACTCTTCAACACATGGACATGGATATGATATTGTCTCAAAATTGATGAATGGCTTGTTATTTGAACAACGCATTTTATATACAGATAGTTTCTACTCCAGTATACCTCTGGCTCAATCGTTATTGCAAAAAGGGACATATTTTTGTAGTACAATTCGGCTAAATCGGAAATTTTTACCATCCAACAAAAACAAAAACGTGGTGAAATTAGAAGTTCAGAAAATTCTTCTGGCATAAAATTCGTCCAATGGACTGATAAAAGAACAGTTTCTATGATAACAAGTTGCCCAAATCATAATTGTGAGTTTACTGAAGGAAGATCTACAAAATACAAACCTGATCTTGTTTTTGACTATAATGATGCGAAGAAAGGAGTCGATTTATCTGATCAGCTGTCATCATATTATAGCAGTCTAAGAAAAACTATAAAATGGTACAAAAAAATTGTTATTCAACTAATTTGCGGTACAGCGGTTGTAAATGCCTATTACATACATAAGCAGTGGGGTACTCGAAACATGAGTATATTAAAATTCAGGGAATCAATTATTAATAAATTATTAGGAGATGAAGAAATTCTGCAAACACAAATAATCAAGGACAAAAAACATGTTATGGAAAAATTTGTAGGCCTAGCAATAAACACCCGCAAACGTTGTAGGGAATGTTATAAAAAATTATCTGAGGAAAAGGGTTCGTTTATAGCTGCAAAGAAAGCTAAACGAGTAACAACATTTTGTGGTGCTTGTGAAGATCAACCACCTTTGTGCTTACCTTGTTTCAATAACACTCATGAAAATAAATAATTTTTTTTAATGTAACGAACAACACTAACAAATATATATGTTTATGTTTACACCGCTTAAATAGTTTTAATTCAGTTCTTTTGCAAACTTTTTTTCTTTTTATTAGCAAAAAATACACATTAAATTGATTTCTTTCATTGTACCATAAATGGTACATGCCGCCCGATGGGACAGTTGTGTATGTACCATAAATGGTACAAGCCGACCGATGGGACAGTCCTAAATGTACCATTTATGGTACATGCCGGCGGGAACGTGTTAAATAGTGCAACTATACGCATTTTGTACACGCAATCCGCTCAAAGCTTTAATAGAAATTATACCAAGTAAAAGCTCGTTTGGAGTTGTTTGGGCGAGTTAGTCACACGCTTCTGCCAATTAATTTATAGTGCAAGAGTTTAATGAAGAAAACTTTAACGTTATCGAAGAAAGTGTCCAGAAGCCCCTCAGAGCAAATAAGATGTAACCACGTTAACAAAGAAGAGAAGCACGGTTTATTAAAACTAGTGAATGATTTTTCCCATATGTTCCACCAAGAAAATTCCAACTTAACAATTACAAACGCGATTAAACATCGAATCCGTACCCCCAAATTGTAGGGGACAATTTTTTCACCCACGCAAACGGAATGAAGGGATAACATATCTTATCATAGACGGTTAAGCTCGTTTACTGTAAGATTGTTTAGAACATTGGTCGCAGTGTTTTTATTTCAGTTTTACTCTTTAGAACAAATAGCTAGGAATCAAGTCTGTAAAATATTTAGACTTTATTTTTAGCCATTCAATTTGAATTAGAGATTATAAGCTTTGTGAAGAATTATCTAATTCGCGTTCGATTGAAAATCTGACTCAGCACCGTCTTTTCTGCTGTTTGCTTATAAATTAAATTTTAAGAGCTAATTAACACAAAAATTAGCAACAGAATGGAATTTATGTATAAATATGATGATTAACACTAGGTATACCAACCGGTCAAAATGACCGGTTTAAAAATTATTTTCTAAATTTTCGCAATTAATTTAAATTATAATGTTTGATGTAGTAATTTGTAAAATTTTATTTATATATATACGATAATTATTGTAAATATTTTTATTTATTATAATTATTTTTGCTGAGATAAGTATGTGGTATACCTACATATACCAACCGGTCATTTTGACCGGTTGGTAATTTCAAGTGTTAATATTTGTAATGTTTCAGTTTACTTTGAATATTTTCAAATAATTTTACAGTGTATTATAACGGCTTTACATATTTCCTAATTTTTTATAAATTTTTGTATTCTCTAATCTTCTCTTTCGCTCTTGTTTTATGATAGGATGAGGACTCTTTTTGCTTTTATATTCCTTGCGTGCATTTTGTATTAGTTATCTCTCTCATTTTGCTAGTTTTATAGCTGAAACCGTTACTGAGATTACATACCATATAATCTGAGTATTCGCCTATCAGTCAGTTGTATTGGACGTGATTGCGATAAATAGCAGAAGTTACAGATTTTGTTTTATATTGTGAATATTATTCTTGGATATTGGTTTTTTTTTATTTAGGAATAAATTTTTATTCTAAAATGGCAAGCCGTTCAAAAAAACAAAAACTACTAGAATATATAAACCAAAGCTCTTCTGATGATTACAATAGTAATATAGGTAATGAAGATGGACTCCCAGATACTTCAGAGAATACATTTGAAAACGAATTTTTGTCTTCATCCTTAGATACCGGCAGTGATATAGAAAATATTTTCAATATACGAAGGCGGAGGAGAGCAATTAGGTTACCATCATATTCTGATAATAGTGATACAGAAGTAGAAACAGCTCTTGATGGAACGGTATGGGAACTGATAAAACATGAATCTCTAAAAAGACCAGGAAGACCACAAAGAAGTACAACTTTCAAAGCAAGCCATGGTCCTACAGCATTTGCAAAAAGACATGTAATTGAAGGAAAAGTTAGCAGCGCTTTTTTTTTTGATAATAAATAAAAATATAATAAATTATATAAGGAAATGCACAGAAATGGAAGCTTCTACAATTCTTGGAAAAGAGTGGGTTCTATCAGAAGAAAAATTTTACTCATTTTTAGCAATTTTATATGGGCGTGGTGCTTATGAGGCTAAAAATCTAAAATTGTCTTACTTATGGTCAAAAAAATGGGGACCTGAATTTTTTAGAAAAACGATGTCTAGGAAAGATTTCACGGATATCTTGAAATTTATACGGTTTGATATGAAAAATCAACGAAGTAAAAGATTGAAAAGCGACAAATTTGCCCTGATCTCAAACGTTTGGAATCCTTTCATTAAAAATTGTCAAAATTGCTATGCGCCAGGACAAAATATTACTATTGATGAACAATTATTTCCAACAAAGGCCAGGTGCAAATTTACCCAGTATATGCCGTATAAACCGAGTAAATTTGGAATTAAATTTTGGATCGCAACGGATTTGACAAGTAAATATACCATAAATGCATTTCCATACTCAGGAAAAAATGAAAATAAACCAGCATCAATATCTTTAGGTGAGTTCGTTGCCCTAAAACTAATTGAACCATTTACTGGTTGCGGTAGGAATGTGACTACTGATAATTTTTTTACAAGCAAATCACTGGCTTCAAAACTTTTAGAAAAAAATACGACTTTAGTAGGAACTATTCGTTCAAATAAAAAAGAATTACCGAAAATTGCCAAACAAAAAATAGATAATTTGCCTAAATTTTCTAGTTTATTTTACAAATCTAATATTTGCACACTAACGGTATACAAAACTAAGACAAATAAGAAAGTTCTTCTACTTAGCTCTAAGCATACTTCCCCAAAAATTGAACAAACCCGAAAAAAGCTTCCTGAAACCATTTCATTTTACAATCACACCAAATATGGTGTGGATATAATGGACCAAATGGCTAAAAAATACACTGTTAAGTCGGGATCTCAGAGATGGCCCTTACAAGTTTTTTTTAATATCCTCGACATAACTGGAATTAATTCTTGGATTATATACAAAGAACTCACGGGAACAAATATTACCAGAAAGGACTTTTTATTTCAATTAGCCGAAGAACTTTCTACTGGATATCAAGAATCATTCGAACAAGAAAACCTAAATGAACTACTGATGGCAGATAAAACTGAAAATTCTACAGGAAAATGCTGTCAAATTGGATTTTGCAACGAAAATAAAACCACACATATCTGTACTGGTTGCAAAAAATATGTTTGTGGGAAATGTACAACAAAAACAATTTCAGTTTGCATAAATTGTGCTAATAAAAACTAAAAATGAAATTACTATTACTTAAATTTATCATATAATGTATAAAAATTATGTAAATAGAAAATAAACAATGAATTACATGATTCTAAAAAACCCACTAAATCGAAATAGTAAATCTTTTATTTCAAAAGACATCCCGGTCAAAATGACCGGTTGGTAGAGATAGGTATATATCAATGCTTGGTATACCTAGTGTTAACTTAACCATTTTTGGATCAATGTTTTTAAGACGTTCTTCTACTGGTTTTTCTTGCTTTCCTGGACTACCAAGCATGCGCTGTTTGAGCCAAAAACGAAATTAATAGGTCATAATTGCAAATCAAAAATTTTTAAATATCATACTCTTCAACTGCTCTTTTGATTGGAGGAATAAACTTAGCTTTTACACTTCTCCTAACTCCAAGAGACTTATTCAATGTACCATATGATGAAGCAAACTGTTGTTAGAAGAGTTAGCAATATTTGTCTACAAAATTAGACTTAAATAGAAAGGTTTTGTAGGAATTGAAAATTTAGTTACCTTTATATTTCGAGCAATAAGCTCTTCTTTAGCTGTACGAAAACCGAAATTTGTTCGTTCTGATTTAGGAAGTCCATTAGTATTAGTTTTTACTCTGCACGTATTTGATGGTTGGTCCACCGATTTAGATTTTGCATCACGGTTGATTAACTTGCTTAAATTTGTTCAGTCGTTGAATTGTTCTTTCCAATGTCCTAAGCCAGATCCCTCGTCCAACAAGCTTTTATTAAACTGTGTTCCCTCTGATGAAGTGCTGGTACTTTCAGCGACATTGTTAAGTAACCAATCTCGTGAATTTTCCGCTTCAATCGTCCCTTCCAAGGAAGCAATTGTATTCAATTCAGCCAGTTCCGTGTGTTTACAGTCTAAGAATTCTCCTCTACAGGAATTGTTGCTCTTTAAAGGCGCGAAGTAATCAAAATCCCGTAGGAATTTCCACTTTGAAAGGTTGACAGACGTCGGCCTAGCCTTCAGTAGTTTGATAATTCTCACGATGTAATTATGTATAGATTGGAAATTTTGCGTCACAAAGCTTGTGTAATCTTGCAGATGCCAGTTGGCAATAAATCTTGCAAGATCTTCCTTGCCCCTCTTACTGGGAAAGTGTAATTATTTGAACTAGTTATTTCTTGTGTGATGTTCCCACACACGTGAAATCATAGAGATACTCTTATATTTTATATTCTATTATTATATATATATATAAGGAAGAAGTTAACATACTATTATATATATATAAGGAAGAAGTATTCACCCTATTCTGCCCTCGTCCGGGTAGTACTAAAGAAAGTGGATGCCAGCAGGAAAACAAAGTGGCGAATCGTTATCGATTACAGATAACTAAACGAAATATCATTTCTTAGATCATATCATCATCTACTCAACATCCCCCCCCAAGAGCATGTAGACCGGTGTTTTCCAACGTGGGACCCACGGCTCCACACGGAGATTGTTAAGTGGGGACAGGTAAAATAGGGGATGAAAGTTTGTATGGGAGTTGAATTATTTCTAAAGCCAAATTTAAATTTAGATACAAATTCAATACTAAACAAACAAAACATGCTATGCATTGAAAGTGTAATATCGGGAATTCGCTCATTTATTTGTTTTAGATCCACGCGGGTGGTCGCGGATAACGCGAGGATTTTTTGAAAGTATAAGAAGCGTTATAATATTCTCAGTTGGCAAAAAATTATTAGTTAGAACAGACGCTTTTTTTGTATTAAAAAGAAAAAATCTCTCTATATAATAAATGTGTATAAACATATAGTGGTAAGAATTTGTGTGTTATTTCTATTTATCTTAATTTTAGAAGCATATAAGAAGCAAGAAAAAAACTCGTCAATATTCGAAGGAATATTTAAAATTTGGTTTCATACTCGCTGTCCACGATGAACGGTCACCTTTTTGTCTTTTATGAAAACAATGCTTGACCAAGGAATCAGTGAAACGAGGAAGTCTTGAGGAGTATTTGAAGGTTAAATATAGTGCCCACCCATACCATATTAATACTGATTTGAATTACTTTCACACTTTAAAAAAAATTTTTGAAAAAAAAGAAACATTACAGTCTCTATTTACTGCTAAAATCATACCTTACATTATAGTCCCTATTTACTGCTAAAATCATACCGTAGGAGAAAATTTAATCAAACCAACAATATCAGCATTTCTTAAAACGGTTCTGCAAAAAGATGGCAAAGACGTGAAATTACCACTCAGTAACAATACTGTTAGCAGAAGAATAAACGAAATGAACGAAGATATTGAAATACAACTTGTTAAATAGCTGAAAACAAGGAAATTCTCAGTGCAAATGGATGAATCAGCTTTGAGAGACAGTTAAGTCGTATTGATAACTTACGTAAGATATGTTGATAAAGGAGATTTTGTTGAAGAAATGTGGTACTGTAAATCATTAGAATACACCACTACCTCCAAACATATATATAATAAGCTAAACAATTTCTTAGATGTCAATAATATACCAATGAAAAAATAACATCTTGTGCTGCAGATGGTGCTCCTAATATGAAGAGCAAGGAAAATGGCTGCTTAAAACTGATGAAAGATGAGAATCCAGAAATGCTTCTGGTGCATTATGTTATTCATAGAGAACCCTTGGTAGCTAAAAATATTTCACCTGTTCTTAATGAAGTACTAAATTCAGTTATAAAGTGTATCAATGTTATTATTAAGCTAATGCTAAATGTGAGCATCTCTTCAAGCTGTTTTGCGAAGGACAAAATGCAGATCATGTCAGACTGGCTCTCGAAAGGGAACTGCTTAAAAAGATTTATGGAACTGTTTGATCCTCTTACAAACTTGAAATGAAGTATCTGTTAACGGCCGATGGTAAAGCATTTGTGAGTTATTTAGCCGATATCTTTGAAAAACTAAATATATTAAATAGCCAACTTCAAGGAACAAATAAAACTCTTGTCGATGCAAAAGCGAAGATATTTGGTTTCCAAAAATGTAAAGTGACTGATACCTATACCTATATTTATTATTGCCGATCATCTGAAAATTCTATCGACTGATTTAAAAGAAAGATTTTCTGATTTGAAACAATTTGAATTTACAACCAATGTTACTGGACTTGCCTAATATTTCAAATACGCAGTATCAAGAAGAACTCGCAGAAATGCAAAATGATGAGTCAGTTTAAACTTTGTTTAACATAAAACAAGCGATGGCATGGCTTTGTGAGGAAACAAAAATCAAATATCCAAATTCAACCAAATGTACAAGAAAACTGTTATTATGGTTTCCATCTTCATATTTAGCTGAATGTGAATTTAGTGCCATAACAGATTTGCTGCTAAAAAAAAAGAAATCGGCTGGATATAACACAACGGTGAGACTTGAGACTGAAGCTAACTTAATTAGAACCTAGCATAAAATCTCTTTGCAGCAAGGATCTCACTAAATTTGACCAATAAATAACTACTAATAATTAAAATAATATAGACATACTTTCATTAAAATTATTTCGTACTCGAATTTCAGTTCTCCTTTATATGTTTTGAAAAATTACTCACCGTGTTCCCTTATCAATTTCCTAGACTAAACTTATCACTCAAATTTCTCCAGCGAACAATTCAATTTTTGAATATTAAAACTTATTTATATGTTATATAGGGGGCATACGAATTCTAGAAAAGCTTATGTGGAACATGGCACAAAAAATGTTGGGAAACACTAATTTAGACCCTATAAAAGATCTTCACTCGACTCTCCGAACCAAACTTGAAAATGAAACTTGATAAGGCAGAGTTCCTGAAAAGGGAAACTGAATTCTTAGGTCATGTTGTAATACAGAAAGGAATTAAACTCAGAACTTACCAAATCCTAAGAATGCCAAACAAATTAAGCAATTTCTAGACATCACCAGCTATTACCGGAGGTTCATCAAAGATAGCTCATCACAAAATACAAAAGGACGCAAAACTCAATATGAATTACCCACAGTACCTAAACAGTATTGAAACTCTGAAGCGACTCTGCACAACCGAAACGATCTTGAAATATCCGGATTTGAATAAACCATTTACAATTACCACCGACGAAAGTAATTATGTCCTGGGGGCTATCCTCTCACAGGACGACCACCTAATCTGTTTCGCTATCCAAAAGCTCAACGATCACAAGCAGAATTTCAGCACTATTGAAAAACAACTACTTGCTTTAGTATGTATTCGAAAGGAAATTCTACATCAAAACAGATCACAAACCTCTGCAATGGCTGTTTTCCTTAAGGGAGCCTAACTCTAGGCTTTTCCGATGGAAAATTAAATTATCGGAATATGACTATGAGATCAGATATAAAAAAAAGTCCAACAAAACAGCAACGCAGATGCTTTGTACAAGTAAATTACAATGAAGATATGCGACAATTAACCGAGACCCCTAGCGCACCGAACTAAATAATTCATATCGATGTATTTTGCACCCTAGAGAAGAATCTTTTCTTCACCTTAATCGACAAATTTAGCAAATTCGCTCAAGCCATTAAAATCATCGGAAAGTCTTAGACCGAGTTTAGAAGAGCCTTATTGCAATACCTAAGCGCTTCTGGAGACATAAATAAAATTGTAGTAGACAACGAGCTTGGCTTTAAAGCTCTTCCATTAAAGGAATTCCTTAGAGAAATATTACAATTCACTATAGCAATGACCACACTTCCCACGCGGAAGACTCCACTGTAATAGAGAATAATATGAATTACGAGCACAATCCAAATATGCATGTGAATGAATTAAATGTATAGCAGTAATGGTAAGTTAACACGACACCTTGTGAAATTATTAACGACTGCAATGCAACGTGAAAACACCAAAATGAGGGCAACGCAACGTGACCGTCTTGCACGCGCAGGTGAACCGCTGACACCTGGGGAGTGTGTGAACTGCCGAATCAGCAACCAACGGTCATCGGTAGACAGGGTTAGCTTAGTCTAGTAAATATTAATTTCAGTCTTAATTCAATCATTGTAATGAAAAGTTAAATCTAATAAATAAAGTAGAGCTAAAGATTGAAATGAAATTTGTTTCTTTAATTTAAATAAAATATAAAGAATTAACTGGCGCCCAACGTGGGGCACAGGCCGAGAGTTTTGTGTAAGCTTCAACAGGAAAAGTGCGCTAAAATCCCAAAGTGCCCTTAAGTAGTGCCAGGGAACACCGCTATCCAGAAGAAGCCTAGGAATTAGTGAAGGTTAAGTGATCAATCCCAAAGGGCCCTAAAGTAGTGCCAGGGATTACCGCTACCCAGGAAAACCCTAGGAATCAGTGAAGGTTAAGTGATCAATCCCAAAGGGCCCTAAAGTAGTGCCACTACAAAGCTCGAGACGCCCTCAAGTAGTGCAACGCCTGTGTCCTAGAACCCCAGGAAGCAGTTGACGGAAGTGCTGAATTCATCACTGCTGTTCTGCCGCCGGATCCTTAGTCACCAGCAGGATAAACGGGAACCCTCCGTCGCAGACCCAGTTGCACAACGACCATCAATATGCTTCTGATATTAATGTAAGTCGTAGAGTTTAAGAAAAATTTGTTGAATCAAATATCAGAATAATCTTAAGAGAATTGTTAAAGCAAAATAAATACTAATTTTTACAAATGCTACAAAGTGAGTAAGTTATAAGAAGAATAATTGTGACCAAAATATTGGAAAGATAATTCAAATTAAGTTTTTACAAATATTGCAAAGTTACAAGAATAATTTTGATTAAAATATTGGAAAGATAACTCAAAATAGATCTTAAGTTCTTACAAATATTACAAGGTGAGTGAATCGCAAGAAGAATAATTTTGATTAAAATACTGAGAAAAAAAAATAATTAAAAAAAATACATATTTTTTAACGCATTTGAGGCAGAAGTGCAATTAAGAGTTAAAACAAAGCTAATCGGAAAAAATTAATCGAAGACACGAAAGATAGTTGAGAAAATAAGTGTTAAATTTTAAATAACACAAAGTGATAAATTAAGAAGAATGTCGAATCCAAACGGCTTGATTAGACCACCGGTTTTAGGTACTCCACCACCTAACCCTCCTTCTATGCCTGCGTAACCTTCTACTTCTGCACAAGGTCCTAATATACCAAACGCGGCCGAGTTAACGTCCTTAATTACAAGTATCGTCTCACAAGTTATCTCGTCACAGACGAAAAGTCTGGTGCAATCCTATCTGAATCCAAATTCCGAGCTCGTTACGGCCACGGATCAAACAATAGATGAACGACATCGTAATAATTTGGCCGATCTAGATAAGGTCCCCGATGTCGTGCGCTGTCTCAGGGAGTTTTCGGGAAACCCTGGCGAGTTCTCCTCATGGAAAAAGAGCGTAGAGAGAGTATTGCAAATCTTCGAGCCCATGAAGGGAACCCCGAAATATTACGGCATTCTCAGCGTAATAAGAAACAAAGTGGTGGGTAACGCTGACATAGCCCTCGAATCTTATAATACCCCATTAGATTGGAGAGTAATCTCCCGCTGCCTGACCATCCACTATGCGGATAAAAGGGACCTAGGTACCTTAGAGTATCAGTTAACCTCCCTAATACAAGGTACATCCTCTGTACAAGAGTTTTACCAACAGATCTACTCACACCTTTCACTGATACTTAACAAGATTTCTTGAATGGAAATAAGCGCCGAGTCCATGAAACTATTGACGGAAACGTATAGGGATAAGACCCTAAATACCTTTGTAAGGGGACTTAATGGAGACCTGCCGAGACTCCTTGGCATAAAGGAGCCAATAGATCTCCCGCAAGCCTTACACTTTTGTTTGAAATTAGAAAACCAAAATTTCAGGGCGAACTACGCCAATAACCATAATGGGTATGATAGGAAATTCCCGCAAAATCCACCAATGATTCCGCCAAAAAAACCACAGCCACCAAGGTTTGAGCAAAAACCAGCATTCCACCCGGAACTAGCGCATTTTCCTACGCCAGGAGAATGGGATCATTCCAGACCCCAGCCTGCTCAGAATAGACACTTCGGTCAAGATCCGCGACTACAACATGCCCCCCAAAGACCAACGGCACCGAAGCCACAACCCAGACCGGAACCCATGGATGTGGACCGTAACATCCAAACGAATGTCGTAAACTACGCTAATAGACCAAGGTCTATACAACACACAGCGAAACGATCATTCGGAAACAATTACACGAGAGGATCAACCCCACCTCAGAAAATGCAAAGGAATTTTCATATAAATACGGCAACAAGCGAAGAGCAACCTACGCAAGAACCAGACGATTATTACAGGGAAGCTCAACTACTAACAGAAGAAGAGAACAACTATGATCAAACTTTAACGGAGTATAGTGATCAGTACGGGGCCATGATGGACCAAAATGCAGAGCAGGAGCATACTAATCTAGCAGACATTCATTTTTTAGGATGAGGAACTCTTCGCTACCATACTTTGAGTGCAAAGCAGGAAGCGGAGAGGTATTAAAAATACTTATCGACACGGGGTCGAATAAAAATTACATTCAACCACGGTTCGTAAAAAACCCTATCCCTAATAGTGAATGCTTCTATGCCAACTCTGTAGGAGGTCAAGTGCGAATTACGCACCACATTTTCGCCAACCTTTTTAATCTAAAACAACCCAAAATTAAATTTTATCTATTGCCGTCGCTAGTACCTTTTCACGCGATACTAGGAAACGACAGCCTCAAGGAATTATCTGCCATTATTCATACGAAACACAACTACATTATTATACGAGATTCAATCAAAATTCCTATTAAACAACTGGAAGCGGAGTGCGTAAACTCAATTGTCATCAGAACTAGCCACATGTCGGATAGCCAAGCTAAAGCTACGAAACTCCTTGTAGGAAAGAACCAAGAACTGTTCCCTGACCCAGACGAGAAATTAACATTTACCACAAAGGTCGTAGGCACTATACGCACAACGACTGACAATCCCGTCTATACCAAGTTCTACCTGTATCCGATGTCCCTTAAAGACGAAATTGAACGACAAATAGAAAAACTATTAGCTGATGGCATAATTAGACCTTCCCGTTCACCCTACAATTCACCTATTTGGGTCGTACCGAAGAAGCTGGATGCTTCAGGGGAAAAAAAATATAGGATGGTAGTTGACTACAGGAAGCTAAACAGCGTAACCATAGCGGACAGATATCCTATACCGGAGATAGATGAAGTCCTAATGCAATTAGGCAAGAACAAGTTTTTTTCAGTAATAGACCCAAAGAGTGGATTTCACCAAATCCCTCTAAAAGAATCGGATATAGAGAAGACTGCTTTCTCTGTAAACAAGTTCTATTGTCATCGTTTCGTTTATATAAATTCGTTTAGAAAGAGATATATAAAGCTCTTTGTTCAGAGGTATAACATTTATCTCTCCTCCCACATAAGATAGAGCTTTAATGAACAGATGAGCGTCGTAACCAGAAAAATTATGGAAGAAAACTGGAAAAAATGTAGGCACTTGATATTGTAAGTTGCAGTTACATGAGCGGGACTCCTGTACTCACCTGTCAAATGACAGTGATCAGCAACTCGTTCACTCCCCAAATATAAATTACAAATATGATATTTCTTTTTTTCCTTCTGAACTTTTTGTTCTTCAGGCGAAAGAGAATTCATTGGTCTTACATTATTAATATAATTAAAAAATAATCCTTTCACATCATCAATTAACATCTGAACAAATTTATTAGCTGAATCTCTACCTTTATAACATCTTAAAAAATCTAATTTACTATCGAAACTACACTTAATATGATACGAAAATGCACAAGGAATGTGCTCTTCAATTTTAGTAGTAGAGGATCCTGGGGGGATTGCCTGATTAAGTTCTTCGAAAAACTTAATATCAGAAATTTGCAAAGGAAGTTTCAGCTGTCCAAAATATAACGTCACACCATTTTTCAATGTGATTTCGGACGCTGAGATATTATCGATATCATAAGATGATGGACGATCACTATGAGACTTCACAGGAGCCATAGCCGAGATAATAGCCCATTTAAAGCAATAATTATCATTAATCATCATTATCCTAATATTTTCAAGCAGCGCGATAAACTGATCACATCTAAAAGGTTTATATTGGTTGATGTTAATCTCCAGGTGAATAATTCTTAGGGCCCAACCGCTGTCCCTTTCTTGAAATTCATCCATTCTACATAATATTTTCTCCACCATATTTTCAATACTTGTCTTTAATTGGCTCTTGTCGCAAATAATTTACATTTTTGTATGGAACGATTTTATGTATAAAGAAACATCATCATCCTCCTTGGACATTTTCATATACTCCCCAAATAATTCAAAATTATACTTAAATGACCGATGTTTTGTTATTGAATCCGTTAGAATTTTTAAAATTAATTGCTCAGATATTTTGAAAAATTCCGTCACACTTAAAAGAGCTTCGTCTTTATTTTCTATTATAAAGGTTTCAATGCGCTCATTGAAACAGCTTTTCAGCGATTTATATTCATTTGTTACCGGCTCTGCCGCATTTATTTTGTGAGCATAAGTACGAAGATGGTATTTCCACTCCGACGAGTGGACCTCTATTTCACATTTTTCACAAAACAACACACATAGTTCTGCGGACCTGCCTCTCCTGAACCTTGATCAGGTAGAGCGGAACCCGCTTGTTCACTTTTTTTTTTAATTAAGTTCACTGTTATGCATCAATCGCATATACGATTGATAATCCCGCAAACTTTGAAACAATTCTCCACACATTTCACATAGCGACACCGTCATGAATCATTCTGAAATGTTTGTTTAAGCTCGTCCTTCGTCCAAAACTTTTCTTACACACGTTGCATATGAAACTTTTCATTTTCACACTTTTTTTAGAATTATATGCGGCTTTGAAATTTCAAAAAACTGAACTAAACTCTTCCAAAAAAATACTTAAAACGAAACCTCAGACGAAATTTATTTTACATTAAAGATATACAATTGAAGAATGCTTTAGCAAATTTCATTCTTTATCTTCCAATCCTATGAACAAATGTTTATGTTAAATTCCCTTCAGCTTTTTTAGCTGAGTAAATGAAATGAATTTGATACCCCCTCATAATCTACTCTTGATTAGAACAAAGAATGTTTATGCTAATTTCCTATCCTTGCATAAACCAATATCAGCCCAAAATGTGATCGATATATTTAGGACGGATCAGTTGAATTATAGATTTCAAAACTAGTAGAATTGTTCCTAAATAACAATGAGTTCGAAGGAGGACCGTAAAAAACCGTTAGATCCTAAAAGCGGACGATTTGAGGAGAATATAAAGGGCTATAATCTCAAGCCCGTTAAATCTTCAGGCTCACAAACATTGCAGCCAAGAGGGATTCAAAGTACAAATTCGAGTACACCTATCCCCCGATTTACACGGTACTTGTTTTACACGTTTTCGCTTTTACACGGTTTTCCAAATAAGTTTTTTTTTGTTTTTATCGCACTCTACTAAATGCTACTGTGTTTGAACACGTGCGCTGTGTACACATCTCACGGGGAATCCCGAGCTTATGTGCTGACTTGCTGCACATGCACACTGTGTCTGTATTTCTTCGCATAAAATTAAAGTTTTATCTAC
>MNCL01000496.1:0-15151 GCA_001932985.1 Proctacanthus coquilletti
CTTTCCGCTCATTGATAAAATTCCAACACTTCATAAGAGTTCCTGACAGTTTGCTAAATACAAATTTTAATTAAATTGTAGTTACGTACTTACGATAGTGAGTAAATTTCAAATCCGCAAGCATATTTACTTGGTATGACTTTAATACTAGAAGCCAGTACTGTCTCATACTGCGTTGTTCATGTGTTCTTCACTTACATATTTATAATTTATCGCGTTATCAAATCATGCAATTGTACTTATGGAATTTATATATTTTTATTTTACAAAGGTGTAAGATATAAAAGACGTTGTAAGCGCCTAAATTAGTCTTAGAGTAATTTGTATAATTGGGTATTCTAATTAACATCGTATAACATAATAATCCTAGGCAATAGGGGAATCCTCCAATGGATAAAATTTTAATTTCTTTAGTGCTATGGGTTTCTTTAATTAAGGTAAAACAGAAAAAAACGCGTAAACAATCTTACAAAATTAGATATTATCTTTTATTATTAGGGAATAAAACAAATAAAAAATAATACCCATTTCGAATCAACCGAACTCTTCATGGAGAACCCAATCTTGACATTCAAAAATATTACCTTGACTACTGTTGCAAGCCGCTTGGCAGCCACTAACTTACAGCCGGAATCCACATCACTGGGTCATAAAATATTTAATGATACTGCCGAAGGAATTGCTCACTGTTTGGAAACTTTCAAAATAACGCATTTAATTTGGCAAAGTAAAGTATGTATAGCATCACAAATGCGAAACGCCCTAGATGCAATAAATTCACTACAAAGGAATAATAAACAAGCTTCAAATTCTGCACCTTAGTGATTAATGAGATGCTTATCCTAAAATATTAACACAGTAGCAACATTTTACATCATAACAGGAAACAAGGAATCTGAAACTCTTGCGATTAGTGTTATATACAAGTTTATTTTGCAATTGAAGCAATAATGGTTTTTATCATCAAAGAAGTTCTTAACTTATAAAAACATTGAAATTTTATCGATTCTATGAAAGAAATACACAAATAAAAAGAATATATTTCGCAGATTTTGAAACCCAACCCCAGATTGATAAGGAAAATATGTCAATTTTTGCAATTACTTAATTTCATTCCAGAAAATTATTTAGAAAGAATGTTTCGTTATTGAGAGTTTATGTATGTATATATACGAGGAGCGAGTAAAAAGTTTTGTGGTCCAGTAATATAGCAAAAAATAAAACAAAACCCTTGTTATCATTCTTCGTTTTTTCATATTTCAAAAAGTACTTATATGTCTTTTAAATGCTCATATATGTATAGCTATCTTCATTAGCATTGATTTTATTTTGTCTGCAATATTCTTATCTTTAAGATCTTTTTGAGTTTAGGATAAGTAAAATTGCTGGACCAGGCCATAACTACAAAGTGGATGGGAAATTTCTTTGAAACTACGATCAATACAATTTGCATGATATCCAATAAATCCAGAATTAGATTAAAAGTTGTAAAGGGTAAAGACTGTATTGTATCCTTTCATCTTAGAAGTGAGAAAGAAATTAAAAAATGTAATAGTAACAGCCCACAATGGACAAGCATTTGACCACCAATTTAAAATCAATTATGTTCTACCAGATATTGATTTAAACCCGGAATTAATAATGCATTCAACTATTGTAATAGGGAAATGTAAAAAAATAAATGTTTCTTTAAATTATTTTCCGATGGTTCTTCCCAACCTACCAAAAGCCTTTGATTTAACTCCTGTCTATAAAAAAGGCTACTTCCCACATATTTTCAAGAACTGATATCGATTTGCTGAGAACCAATCTAGAGAAGCAATTCAAGGGTTAATTTGGGAGGAAGATCATAATCGAAACATCAAATTACACGGCACCAAACGAAAAGATGTGATAAATGGTGTAAAAGTAGACGGCTAATGCCAATCAAATTTGAATTTCATGTTATTATCATGGGCACCCAACATATTTACTGTACAACCGTGATGAATCCCTACATCAACGAGAAGAAAGTATTGTTTCCTTTGCTTCTGATCCAGGATATTGGAGAGGGAGCGGATGCGGTGGTTTTGATTTTATATTTGATTTTGAGAACGGAAGCAACTTCTAGTCCCTATTGACCGTCTATTTCCAAGCAAGACAGCTGTGGTCAACGAGCCAAATATTCTGCATTAAAAATCAACGGCGCAAGTAGCAAGTTTTATCCACTCTTTAATAAACATTATTATTATTAAACAATTCATCATTTATTCTTTATTGTGGCTGAGCACTAACAGTTTCCACAAATATACGGGACGAACGCCATCTAGCCGCACGTAGTTAATAAGTTGCTAACGCATGCGTATTTTTACTTTTGTGATGACCACTCTCTTTAGTGATTTTTCTATACTCGCCACTTCATTTCCACTAGTTCTTTTAAGCTCTCGTTGGTTCGAACTGTCAATGTATCAAATATTTGTGTTTTTATTTAGCGCAACAAGTGTCATGAGGTAAGTAGGACGGTCGTTACATTTAATAAAGACATTATGATTTAATTAGATGCCTTTTAATTACAGGCTATTAGAGGATTGAACAGCAGATAGTTACTTATTTGTATTCGTGGTGTACAAATTATCTGAGCTGTTCCGATTAGTTTAGTTGTGTTTGGTGAACAATACAAGACAAGATATGTCGGTTTGGCTATTTGATTTAGGTATTCTCCGGGATTTTACTATTTCCATAAAGTGTAGGTTAAGAGAGAAATGACTAAAAGCTTTTCGAAATGCCGGACTGCTGAACCAGTACCAGCGTTTTGTTATTTTTTGCAAAATATGGCTGATTAACGTAAAGTCAACTAATGAAAGTAAGGTTTTAGTTCCGCATTAACTGCTCTCTTTTTAGCTTAATTTCACAAATTTACATCTCCAGCTTCTCCATTTCCATTCATGTTTCCACCACTTTGGTGATTCAAACAAAATGTTTTTGTGATTGACGCCTGCTCCGACGGTGGCGTAGTTCTTGAGAACATCCATAGAAGGGAAGTGTGTTCCATAATCATAAAATAAGTGTTCCAGAACATCAAGAAGAGCAAAGGTTGTAAGGCGATTGCAATTATGTAAGTCCTTTTTTTTCTTTTTTTCTTCTTAATAGTATTAATGGTAGGGGAAATATAACATTTTAAGATTTAGGTGTTATAGAAGAGGAACTATTAAAAAACGGTTTTAAGTGCATTCAATTCTAAACTTACATTCACGATAATTTCTATTCGAGTCGTATTTGTATTCCCTTAGTTTGAGATGGATTTATTGGAATTTTGTTCTTTGGCGTTATCCAGGAAGACCATAGAAATGTATTATGTGCCTTCGCAATAAGTACCTCTAGGATGTTGTGACTTAAAATTCTTTGATAATTCCATAGTAAAGAGAATTGTATCAGAATGCTATAAAGTAGATTTTTAGTATGCAGAGGTCTTTCGTATTCTCTATTTCGTGTTAGTTTAGTCTCGCTCTGAACAGACGAAACCAACAATAAGTACCACTTTCTACAGGAATGTCAGCTGAACCAGTGTCAGTGCTGCATTGTAGAATTGTTTTTTTTTTCAAATATTGTTATGCTATCGGAATTCAAAATGAAAGCTAAGAGAGATAAGCTTCGTTGGAAATAAATTTTTCAGGTCTGTTACGTAAATCTGATAATTCTCAATCGGCTTTTGAAATAACGATACCTATTAAAGTAGCATCTATAAAATTCGCCTTGTCACAGCCTATCAGGAAGGAAGTTGTTCAATATGTAATATTAAGGAAGGAGGAACTTTTGGGCCACCCTGTGTGAATTTTTGAACGGATGATGTTGAGATCTACAGAGCATGATCGGAGAAAGTATAAAAAGTAATCCAAAACGTTTTGAATCGCTGTGCCCTCAGCTAACCGCATTTTAGTACTTATTTAAGTACGCGAAACTTGTAGTTTAATATCTGAAGGATTTCAAAAAATATACAAACATAATATAAATACAATTAATACCCTCATGTATGAACGGCGTGTAAGGTTCTATTAATTTGTTTTTGACGGATTCCAAATATTTTTCTTTTATTTGTACTCATTCTTATTGTTTGATACCCTCTGCGTATATGCAGTTTTTGTCCACTCATTTTTCTCGCAATTAGTTTAATATTATTATTATTATTTTTATGCAATATGTGTCCAATTTTGAAATCTCTCTCACCAAGAGTTCAGGTTCATTTAACACTTATGTCGGTAGTATTTATAAAGAGAAATTAGATATAATAATAGAGCTAACGTTCGTGGATTAATAAACAATTTTAATTAATCATCAGTTTTTAAAATGAAAAAGAACATCATTTCACAATTATTTAATCCCGTCTATTCAAATATCTTCAGGTAAATCATGCAACGTATATCGTGCGGCGCAATAAGCTGAAAGGC
Source organism: Proctacanthus coquilletti (assembly GCA_001932985.1). Lineage (NCBI taxonomy): Eukaryota > Metazoa > Arthropoda > Insecta > Diptera > Asilidae > Proctacanthus > Proctacanthus coquilletti. Next base: position 4,425 of record MNCL01000496.1, read on the forward strand.
GACAGAAGCAAAAGTTTGATATTTCTTAGAATTAGATTATAAATTACCTCTGTCCGACTTATTTTACAATGAAAATGACTGCACTTCTCAACTGCTATATATTAATATTTTTCTCAACCGAGTTGTTTATATTTTAACTCAACATGCTTTAAAACACTTGAGTTGAGAATGACATCACAATGATTGGACATTGAACAATTCACATTAACATTGAATAAAATTCATATTGGATCTGAAGAAAACATTGAAAATTTCATTGAACCTATCAATAATAAATAGATATTTGACCGATTTCAGATTATTTTCTTTATTTGTGTTAAAAACAGAAGCTGTGTGCCAAGTTTTTACTTAGTAAATGCCAAAATTCGCAATTTTTGGTCTATAAATTTCAAAATCTATTATAGTGACACTTATGAAATTTGATGGTCTATATAGGCCAAACAAATGTTAAATCTCGCTTTATTACAGAAGTAAACGAAGCACGAACATTCGCGCCGGCTTGCGCACGATCGTGCTCTCAGCTCTATGCGCACAGAGTGCGCAGGCCAAGCATCCGGCTCTCAAATCGGCCGCGCGGACGTTGTGCACTATTTACACAAACGGATGCGGGTTACATATTGTAGTTCTTGTACAGAGTTCAAATTGCTAGTCTTTAATTAAAATATTGACCAATTGTGCAACCCGTAAAAACACACTACGTGTCCAACCACAGTTAACTATTTATAATACATTCTTTTTCGTGCTTATGAAATCATGCTTTCTAAATTTTCAGAAAAGAACCTTGGGATCACTTCTATATTTCAAATCTTTTTGGCGTTAATAGAACAGTTTATCAAGAAGTTTTTCAATATTTTTTAAATGAATGTGTTTAGTGGAATTTTGAATTTTGAAGAAAAGTTTGAACATAATCGATCTTATATCTTATTCTCACAGTAAAAAGTGAAGAATTTACTTCCTTCTTTCGGAATTGAAATCTTGATTTTTAAAACTATTCACTTATGGAAGATGTAGAACAAGTGTATTTACTTTAGATACATATTTGTACAATAAAAATGAAATTCCAACATAAATACGAATATGACTAGATATTGTTTTTGCATTATAATCAATTGATTGCATTATATACTAAAACTAATTAGTGATTTTTACTATAGAATTAACAAAAGATGTCAGCTTCATGGCAAGTAGACCTTGACAAGCCTAAGTATGATCAGAGCACTTACATAAACCGTGCAAAACATTTTTTCCTGTTGACCAATCCATTGAACCTGCTAGCAACTAATGATGAGCTTGAAAGAGCGAGAAGAATTGTGATGGATTATAAAGCTGGAAAGCCTACGCCAGAATGCAAATCTGTAGAGGATTTATGGAAAGCAAAATATCTTTATGACTCTGCTTTCCATCCAGAAACAGGAGAAAAGTCAATAATCATTGGAAGAATGTCGGCACAAGTTCCCATGAATACTTTAATTACAGGATGTAAGTGCATACCTTGAATACGTTATAAATTGATTTTTTAAATTTTTATAGGCATGTTATCATTCTATAAGACTACACCCGCTGTAGTGTTCTGGCAGTGGGTTAATCAGACCTTTAATGCTATTGTTAATTACACGAATCGTTCAGGCGCTTCGCCAATAAGTACAAAGTATGTATATTTAATTCTGGGGTAATTTGAAATATTAACAATTTCTCTTCCTTAGCCAATTGCTCACTTCATACGTTTTTGCAACCGGTGGTGCTTTAGCGACGGCTTTATCGCTAAATAGCTTAGTAAAGGTTAGTGTCCTTACTTCTCACAGTTTCAGGAGTTAATATTTTGTTATTTAAGAATTTGAATCCACTAATTGGGAGATTGGTTCCTCTAGCCGCTGTTGCTTCAGCTAATTGTATCAATATTCCAATGATGCGAATACAGTACGTATTTAAGTTTATTATTCGAATATTTTATCAAACAAAAGTTAGGTATTCGTGACATTAATCAAATAAAATATGAAAATCATCAAATTTTTTGCTAGGATCAGGTAAACATCAATTTGTTTTTTAAATTAATAGTAATACATTGATGCCATGGACTCTCGGCTCTTGTTGTTGTTTTTCTTTAAAAATTCATTAATCACGTGAAGCGCTGAATCAAAATTATCTATTTAGTAAGAAATTTAGTTTAGTTTATGCGAATATTTAAATTATTAACAATATTTTTCTGTATTTAAAAATTGGAAGTCCGGAATTTATTAAGATAATTAGAGAAATTAATTCAAATTATTCAACACACAAGCAATTTAGCATAGAATTATTTTCTTTATTTAAAGCATCATCTTTGCATTATAGGTTTACAATGACCTTTTTCATTATCATGAATTAATTTTTTGTAAAGATTTGATAAATTTTCGTGGACACATTTACGTTCCTTCAAATCCTTCAAGATTAGTTTTTAAGCAAAAGGCCGTAGCAGGGTAAAAACGGATAAGTGCTCGCACGCCTTGTCCAACAATATATATATATAAAAGAAATATTCTCTGAAATTATCAGTTATATTTATTAAAAGATGTTCGAGAAAGAATTTGTTTTCTATAATTAAGACAAAAATCTATGTCTTTCGATTGATTTGGTCGTTTAATTTGAAAAAAAAAATAATAATAATTAAGATTCTTTGAAAAAAATTGAAATTCCTTGAAATAAATATAAAATTTTTTATTTTTTTATACAACTTGGAAACTTGATCTGACAAAAAATGTATTTGAACTTTTTTTTGTAGGAAATTCAATTTTCTTCAAAATTGTTATATCCATTTCTTCCGTATTTTCAATGCTTTACAAGTTATGGAGAATTTTCAGAAAGAGAGTTCTTTTCGAAGTTTTTTGCACACTTTTTCTGTAAAGTGGAATAACTACTTTTTCGAATGTCTCTAAAGTATATTTTAGATTTTCTGTTTGCATTTTATTAAGCATAGATTAATTTTTAAACGGAAATCATTTAAACAAAAATTTAGTACAAAAATTAAATTATTAAAAATAACATTTCTAATAATGAATTTCAAAAAGTCAACAATTTGCTCTAAAATTCCCAGACCGGCCCAAATTCGTAGTCAATTATTAGTGTAAATAAATGTGATAATGACGAAGATTAATCCATATATTTTTTTAACACTCACCAATTCTAAGAAATAATATTATTATTTTTTTAAAATATGATGTATTAACATACCTACTGTTTATTTTTATAGTTCCACTTATGCCCGCAGCTTCGCTTGTCCGCATTTCGGTTTTGCCAACATAATGGGAGTTTCTAAATTAACTCAATTACCCTTTTCACAATTTCTGGTAATCTTAATGAACATCTACAAAAGTGCTTCCGTATAAGGAAAATTTTATTGTTTTTTGCAAAAAATTCCTGTTGGAGTTTATTCGTAAACACGCTACATAAAATTGACACAGGGAAATCCTGTTCTCAGGTCCACGGCTGCCTTGGCCAAAGTTTGGCCCTGAGATTTATTAATAGTAATTACAAAGCATAAGGACTTAAGCTTTTTAAATTAAAAAGGAATATTTGTCGGTATTAATGGAATCCCTCGTATAAATACACATTCCCATTTACAATAACCAGTCAAGCCGCGGTCAGTTAGCAAGATCTCTCGCATATATGAGAGCGGGCAGTAGCAGATGAGGGATTTCGTCTCCGCTTCGTATAATTCATTAGTCCTCTTAACATCAAAACCAAACAACGAATATTCACCCACACTCCTATTTAGATTAGTTAAATTAAATAAGCTGCTTAAATTTGTAATAATTTGTCGCTTAGTAAATGATCTATGCTTATTAAAATGTAATATTAAGTATTAGTCAGAATTTTATTCACGGACAGTTAATGAAAAATTTTTGATACTGAGGGGTGGTTAATTTACAATATACTGAAGAAATAAAATTCAAATATGTGCTCACTATAAAAAAATTGTACAGACAAATAGACCAACAAAGAGATGCTAAACGAAAGTGTTTATAGAAACGGATCGACAAACAGGCACTAGATTAAAATAAACAGGTACAAATATACTACTAACTAACTAATACATAAACGGACCGACAAAAAAAAGCTATACTAAATTCTTCCATAGAAGCAGGCAGACAGACAAACAGACAAATCTTATAGGTATCTAAGTAGCAAAACAAACAAAACTACAACAGAAAACCTGTAAAACTTTATAAATGATGTATTGACATCGTTTTGTGTCTATTACTAGGAATTCTTAATTTTTTGTTAATAAATTTCACTTTATAAAAAATTCTCATCCTGATAAAGAGCCATAAAAATGCTGTGTTATCGAATTGCGAACAGCATTTGTATTCTTCTACATTAGAAAGTCCTTCAAATATAAAAGAATCGAAATATATCGTATACGGTCTTATAATTGTTTAACATATTCTATGAATTCTTTTGGAGGAATTGTCAGACGGGAATATTCGTATTGTTTAAATTCTAAATAAGGGTAGTTGCACATTTCTTCGGTGTTTTGAATTGTGCATGAATGCCAATTTGCACATTTTCAATATAAATATCCAGCAACATGCACCAATGTGTTTTCTTCAGCGTAGTCAAACTTCTATAATCTACAGGAAGATTTTCTGAACAAACAGTTCTCTCATAAACCCTATCTATCCAAGAGACATCTGGCAAAGTCCTACGTGTCGGAAAAATTGAAGAAAATTTATCCTCATCCTTTTCATGTTCGCAAGTCCTGTTTTTTATAATTCAAGGAATTTGACCCCCAAAGTTTTTAAATCTGCTTGCGAACTGACGAGGTGTCAGGTTAGCACCAAAAAATTCTCTAAACAGTCCCGATTAATATGCCTAGTTAAAGGCCATCTAAATCCTACTGTCTTCTGATGTGCCCAGAGGTCTAATAAACTTTGAAAATTCACCATCCAGCCGCTAATACATTTCATTGCTCTAGTTATATCCCTTCCCTCCTTATGTATAACTCGAAGTCCTTTTAAAAGATCCCTAGTTTTATTTACAAATCGAATTTGGCTCTCATTTCCGACGAAAAGTCTTCTCATCTTTCTTGATTCGGAAGGTTTTGAGGAATTAAAAATATCGAAAATTTTATCGAACCTCTCAATAAACTTATCACTGTGCGCTGCCATTGCAGAAAATTTAATACGCCAACAAGGATATAAACGCCGGCAGCAACTGAATGGCTTAGAACTTGCGAAGAATTTTTTACGCTAATTTTTTTCGAAGGTAGAGGGATAAATGTACGCATCTGTAATTTTCGGGACCAATCGATATTCATTTTCCCTATCTAATCTGTAAAAAGTTTCTATATCTCTAAAAGAAACTTTCTTATTAATGTCAAATGTAATGTCGTATTTAGACAAATTATTTCTTTATTAATTTTATTAAATGAGGAATATCGAAGAATCAGAAAACTGGTATTTGACTGACTAATTACTAAAGATTGGAAAATTGAACCCATGTGCCCTACTAGCTCCATGGGATGAAAACCTATTTGTCTAAGTCCTCTTACGGCCTCAAAAATTATTCTTCTACTCTCTACAGGGGGACAACTATTTTCTACAAATATATAATCTGAAGGGACTTTCCAAATGCGTGTTTTGCGAACCTACCATTATCTTCCAAACCTACGAGGGTCCCTTTGCTCCTATCATAAAACAAATGCTGCTTTTAGCTCATTTCATCTATTGCTAATTTTTCGAAAAGTCTGTTACTTGAAAATATTTAAGTTGCATGGCTTTAAGATTAAATGCCATGCTTCCTGAAGATTAAGATCATTTTCTAATAAAACCTTCTAATGTTCCTGGACATGGAAGTGGGCAAATACTTTCTATTAAATATAAGTAAATTTAAGGTTAACCTTATAACTTTTATTTCTTTCGAACATCTAAAGCGGCCTTTCTTCCTGTCTGAATTATTAATAACTGTTTCTACAATTTGAACTAATTCCTCCGGAAGAAGATCTGAACATTTTTTAATAAAAAACTTACTATAATGAGATTTTGTCTGAAGCTGCTTCAATTGAAATGTGTTTTCCCCAATTTCTGCTTAAAATCTTTGGATCTCAGTTCTCAAACTTGATTTTCTTGGAGTATAGAACGAAAGTCCCTTCTCTCATTGAGAACTTCTGACTTTAGTGTCTTATCACCGGAACTGCTTTCCCCAAGGGACCTAATGTCCTCTAACTCCACACCCAATCCAATCCCTCAATCATCTCTATTATATCTGTTTTATATTTCTGGTATAATAATAATTTTATTCCCCTGCCCAATATTTCCCATTTTTTGCTGAATATTTAAATTTGTAATGAAAAGATTGCAAAAAGGACAACAAAAATTAATAAAATAAAAAACTAAAATAAAAAGATATATTAAATTATACCATTCTTTTAAAAATAATAAAGAATACTTTTCTGATCGCAAGAACGCAGGACAACACTTTCTTTCCACTTGGTCTGTAAATATACCTAGTGAAATGTTTTTCGCGCAGCTGTGCGGTTGCTCGAGCCTCCTTCAAATTGAGTGCATGCATCCATACCTGGCGTCTATAATTTTACATCAAATGAAATTATGCAGATGGTATCGGAAAATATGTACTTACTCTACTGGCCCTTTTGGCAAGCTATACTATCTTTCCCAATACCTGCAGCCAAGAATATATTTTCTTCTCCATTTGGGTGTATTCTGGCTTACCTCCTTTGATTTTTGTCACTTTTTCACACATGTTTCAACATTTGTAACAACAACTGTTTTCACCGACTTTGCCAGATTTGCCCGCCAAATTATTTTCTCAGATAAGCTGTCCTTTAAAGCGGAGCATCATTAGAAATTTAAGTAAGAAATATATACATTACATAATACATTGTTATACATTTTATTTGAATTGTTTTTTGTGTCGATCAGCAAAAATTGACCGAAATTTGCTCTTCACTGCTTCAGTATTTAGGCTATTCACCCGATCTAGGCTATTTACCCGATTTTGGCTCCTTCCGACTTGCCGAAACTCAACTCGGGAACCTGGAGAAACGATGCAAAACTTAGATTCTTGTCTTTTATATTAAGTTACTTATTGTAAAACAATTTTATTTCTTTCAAAATGGCGCTTATTTTCAAGTTGTGGAAAGAATATACAGACTAAACTGCTTTATAGGTGGGCCGATAGGGTATTTTAGTTTAAAAAATTGGTGTAGACGGTATCAGAGACGCCACTACAGTAATTTCCGTGAAACGCCCTATGCGTATCTCAGTGGTGTGCATGGTTGAGAGGTACAGGTAAATAGTGAAATGTACGAAACCAAATTACGTACACAGTATATATTTATTGTACAAATTGATGACATGTCATACATGGTTACATAGGCTTACAAGCTAGGCACTAATCTAGTCGGGGCTTTTTTTATACGTACGTTTGCACGAGTTACTCTACGGGCTCGGAGCTAGGGTGGCTACTGATGGGCTAGAGCGCTCGTCTACCTCCATTGGGGTTGCATGCACTTCGGCAGGCTAAATTCTGGGTCGCGACAATCCGCCTGGTCTCGCAGAACTCGGCTATTGCTCCTGAACTTGCCTCAATCTGACGAGCTCTTTCCGTCTTCGGGACCGTTCAGTCGAGGTGGCTGGTGGTGATCAGAATTCCCCGACCTCCTCTTTTTTCACTTTGGCCTTTTCCCACTGTTTTTGGCGCATAGTGAGCCGTCGAGGAGGCACTATAGCCAAAGAAGTCTGAAATTTTCGCAAATTTTCAACTTATACCCACTACCACTTTTCATGGGTACACAGTGGGGCAGTTTTGTTTGGCATGTAATTAGAACCCCACGAATTCTACCGGACGTTAATTAATAAACACGCTGAAGAGCTATGCGCGAACGAATGCCGCGAAAGAGTATCGTCGGCTCGGCTTTTATGCTCTGTACAACGATACCTAAACGAATCACACACGGCACATATGAAGTTTAGCTAGAGGCATTACTAGAGCAACATGTTTTCGTTGCATACGGTGTTAGCAAATGCACTCTCATTGAATTGAAAAATGTTTTACATGAATGTTTTTGTGAAAATGCATTTTTGTGGGGATCCTATGGGTTCGAAAGCTTGTATTTTTTTCATAATTTACATAATTAGCTTCAGAAAACGTTTCTTCTGTAGACTTTTTGTGCCTTGCAAATATCGTTGGAAATAACGCGGGAGCACTTATTCCGTATTTTTGTCCTGCTACGGCTTTTGTGTAAATTGTTAGTTTTTCTGCATATTTAAAAATTTCGATAAAATTGATTGTTAAATAAGTCGATTATTTGAGGAAATGTATTTCTCACAAAATAACTAGAAGTTTTCAACTTTGACTGATTAGTTTGAGTTTAACTTACATATATTATTTTACATATATTTTTTTTTTGTGATAATTTATACTTTCTCAGATGATCTTAAAAATACGTAATAACATGTTAATGCTTTACACTCTTACGGTGAGTTTCACTCAATTATTTTATGTCTTTCACAAAAATCTGTCAAGTAATGCAGTAAGGAAAATAATATTGCAATGTATGATTACAGGCGTCCCTCGTATAACACGGTTAATTCGTACCGTTCTATATCGAAATCGTGTTATACGAAACCTTGAAATAATATAAACAAAGGCAATGTGTACCGCGTTATATCGAAACCAAGTCTTAAAGTGTAAAATTTTATGATAACTGAAATTTCGTTCCAAATACTACATAAATGAAAAATTAAGTTAACTTCAAGTTTTTATTAAAAAAAAAATATGAAATTCAACATTATGATGAAATACAAAAATTAAAAACACAACAAAAAATATATTCAAAAAATAATAATTATAATTATTATAAAACAAATAGAAAAGGCTTATTTATTTATTATTTATATATTTTTTTCTCAAGGTTGGTTGAAAACTCCTCTTCACTAGTTATTTCTCCATCACTACAAAAGTTATCTGACGCAGTTGCAATTACCTGCCTGTTTCGATCTTGCAATTCTGTCCGAATTTCTTTATAAAGAGCTAAAGAACTTTTCCATTCTCTTTTAAATTTTCCGCTACCTACTACTGAAGGATCTTTTTCAACGAAAAAATTTTCTAATTATAATAATATTAATATTCGATTTTTCGAAATCGTGTTATATCAAAACCGTGTTATATTAATCTCAAGTCTTGTACCGTGTAATATCGAAACCGTGTTTTACAAGTACCGTGTTATACGAGGGACGCCTGTATATTCAATTCTTAAATTTGTCCACAAAAGTATACGGTGTATTTTGCTCTCTTATTCTGTATGTGTGCTACGGACAAGTAGAAAATACTTACTTTGTCCAAATATTAGTCATAACTAGCGCTAATGCGCTTCTAATAGATGCAAATGTAAAAAGTCCATTGCCCTTGTGTAACTCAAAATGTCACGAGAGCCTCAATTGCAAAATTAAACAACATCACTATGTTCTCATTTCTGTACCCTTGAAATGTAAGTGTTACGTGTCTCGCATCTTTCGCGTTTCGTGATGACTGATTTCATTACCATTTAGTTATAAAATTACTTAAAAGTATTAAATTTATATCATGGTGGTTCGGGGTTTCACACAAAGTAGATTACGATATTCCTTTATACCCTCGCTTGTATACTCTAATATAAAATAAAGTAAGATCTATTGTGTTTTATTATATGTCCAAATCCTACTAGATATGTATGTGACAGCTTTGTGAGGGAAAAAAGATCTTGAGGGAATTTTAAGGAGGAAAACGTTGGAAGTTTTTGTGCGGAGTCCTCTAACGTTTTGGTAGTATATCAACAAGTTCTCTGTAGTCTGCTCAGGGTTGTTTTACTGTAGGGGGGAGAAAACGACAAGGGCGTGAGACAGGGAAGAGATGGATGGGTCAGAATTGAAAGTGATCTTTACAGTCATTGCGGCTTTAGTGACTTCAATAACATGTGGGAGGTCGAAGTCGTGCATCGTTTATGGGCGAGGAATCGGATGAGGGGGAATTTCGTCTAGCGCTTAAGCTGCTTATATGGTCGTTCAGCTCGGCGCGTAAAAATTAAAGCGCTTCAACTAGTTCGTGTGTCGGCTGAGACTTTTTGATGGTTCAACACACGGCTGGAGAGGTTTTCAAGTTTATGGTGTAAAGACGGAACGTTGTTTACCGACGAGCAGAGAGAGGAAAAGGGCCTGTTTATATGTTTGAACTTAGGCTTGCGAAATTCATTGTTGTTTTCTGTAAGCTAAGGTTGTCGACACTTGGAAATGCTTTGTTTTGTTGAACTGATCAAGGGCTTTTTTGTGAGCGATGTATTTTCGGTCAGTGCGGAATTAATAGTTATTAATGCACTTACTTGCAGCGAGCATCACGTGCTTCAGCAAAATGTTTTTACACTCACTGCAATAATAAATAAAGAGGTCAGTGCTTTGTAAGTCCGGTGAAAGCAGGTTGGCACGATTTACCACAGAGCTTTACATGTTACAACATATATTTAACAGAAGTAAATTAAGGTTAACAGTTGGAAGATGGACAGGGCACGCACGGCGAATCGATTAGAGTAGCGGAGGAAACTAAGTGGCTTAGTGGAAGTCAGAACAATTGCTGTATCACCCAAAAACACTGAATTGTATCATTTGAGACTTCTTTTACTCTCTGTTAAAGGTTCTGATGCTACTTCTTTCCATTCTCTCGAAATAAAAAGTAAAAATATATTTCTTACGCTACTT